>CAKAEH010001497.1:0-53579 GCA_916381525.1 Cercopithifilaria johnstoni
ATATATATATAACCGTTCATTTATTGACAATCATACTGTCAATAAATCAGTCATTAAAGTTGAAGTGAATTCAATTCTCTATGCTTATTTCATCGGTGACATTCAATTTCCAATTAAATTCTGAATTTTAATTAAATTTATTCTTTCAACTTCTTTTTTCATCTAAAAAAAATTGCAAATTATTACAGAAACTTTTTCATATAACTCTCTTTGTTTATTACAATGAAATTTTAATTATAAATTTTAGTAAAAAACCTTTTTTCTGATTTTTTTCAATTTCTTAATTAAATTTTAAAGTATATTTTTTTAAAATTTATTTGACATTTTTTTTTTAATTTATTTAACTTAGGAATAATTTATATAAATTACGATAAAATTCTAATATTTTAAATTGATTTTTATTAATTCGGTTATTTAATAATTCGTTATCATTTCGCCACTTGTTTATCAGTTGCTATTTTCATCTTCGTTTCGCTCTTTATTGATCACATATCATTTCCTGTTTACAAAATTAATGCAAGACAAGATTTCTTTCAAGACAAGATATAAAAGGGGAATGTTTCGAAGATGAGAGAAACAAAGTTGCATAATGTTGTAGCATGTAAGATTCCAATTTTAATTTTAGTTTTTTTTATTCCTAGTTCTTTTAATTATAGAAGATGCAGGTATATATGTATTTATTTGAAATACCTTCTATGAGTTAATTTAATTTAAAGTTTATCGTAATTTTTATATTTGCAAGTTGTTTGTTGCAAATCATCATTGTTAATTTGTTGTACAGCAATGAGTTAAAAAATGCATTATGAAATAATTAAATTTATACTGTTGATGTTACAGATCATACTATTTACTATACATACATTATCGAACAAAGAACGATGAAACATTTTCATTTATAAATATTTATATTCTTCTCTCTCTTTCTCTCTCTCCCTCTCTCTCTCTTTTTATCTTTCCATTTTTCTGTCATTATTTATTTGTTTTTATCTAACCGTTTTTATTCCTTTTTATTATCTTCTTTATTCATTGACATAAATATAATTTTGTAAGATTAGGAAAAATCAGTTTCTTTCACCCGAAAAATTTATTTCCGTTGTTTTTGTTATTTTTTAATTATCCAATTTTTATTTTATCTCTCCTTATTATATTAATTAATAGGGTAATGTACAATTTAATTTAAAGAATGGTAATAAGTGTTAATTATCGAACATTAGACAATAATAAGCAGAATAAGAAACTTAAGGGAAAAGCATTCAATGTTTACATGTTTACATGTTTACATGTATTGTTTACATTTAATGTTTACATGAAGAAATTTGCAATCGATACGTTTTATTTTTTATTACTAAAATTTTTTAAAATTTTAAAACTCCATTTTATTCCTAAGTGAAAGTTTTTGGATTAGCATTTGTTTCTTATCGATGATAATAACTTTTTGTAACTTAATTACTGTATTATTTATTTCTTTGTAACTTAATTACTGTATTATTTATTTCTTTGTAGCTTAATTACTTTTGTAGCTTAATTACTGTATTAATTATTATTATCATTTTATTAATGTAACAATGTATTATTTTTAAAAGAAGAAAATTAACGCTTCTATAGGAACGTTTTAGTTCTTTCATGTTCAGACAGCTATTAAAATCGATCTAAATGAATTAATCAATGTTAAATATACTTGCGAATTGATGATCTAAACAATTTTTCCGTTTTTATTTTTTCAAATCCTGTTTTTTTTTTCAACTCCTTCATTTATTTTTCATTTAAAATTTCAAATATTTTCTCTTAATTTCATTTCTTTTATGTTATTTGCCATCCTTTTCGAAATTTTCTTTTCTCTCTAATTATTATCAGTGTGTAGGTATCTGTATGTGTATGTGTGTATATGTATGTATATATATATATGTGTGTGTGTGCAAACAGCATGTCTTAAATAATTTCAGTTTACGTCGTTGATCATTTTCCATTTTTTCAACTTTTATTTTGTAACATAAAATGAATTTAATGTTTTTTTCATTTACCTGTTAATATATGTGATGGTACTGGAATGATACGATACTGGAATGATATGATGATATGATGGATGATGTTTTTTTTCATTTAGCTGTTAATGTATGTGATGGTACTGGAATGGTATGATACTGGAATGATATGATGGATGATGTTTTTTTCATTTACCTGTTAATGTATGTGATGGTACTGGAATGATACGATGATATGATGGATGATATTTTTTTCTTTCATTTAGCTATTAATGTATGTGGTGGTAATGGAATGATATGATACTGGAATATGATGGATGAATTCTTTTTTTATGATGGATGATTTATGATGGATTCTTTTTTTATGATGGGATATGATGGATGAATTCTTTTTTTGTCTTATTTCAAAATAATCGTCAGTGGAACAGAACTGTAAATTGAAATACACAAAATGATGAAAAAGTAGTTGAATCATGACACCGGAAAAAATGCAACGATAGTATTAAAAAGATCGAAAAAGAATCGACCGATTTTATTAACATTTCAAATTATTTATTCTCTATCATTTCTATTCTCACTTATCAAATGCCATCCATTTGTTTCAACGCTTTCTTTTATAATTATTTTACACCATTTTTTATCAGGACACACGCATGCTGGACAGTTTTATATCGTATGGTTTCTCGCATACCTGAAGAATGACTTCCTATATGGGCATTACCAAGTAATATGTATAATATAAAATATAATAACATGAAATATTCTCAAATTTTAGTTAGTTAAAAAATTTGACAGAAAAAAATAATATTTTTTAAAGTTTTGTTAATAATTAATTTTTAGGTATATAATTTGAAATTGTAAACAATTTCAAAAATTCAAATAAAATAATATTAATACAAATAAATAAATAAATATAAATATGAATACTAATAATACAAACAAAATAAAGTGATGAATTATTTTGCTTATGAAATGAAAAAATATCGTAGAATAGAGATGACAGAGAATAAATAATTTGAAATGTTGGTCGATTGTTTTTTTTTGATGTGAAGATGGCTTGTTGATGAGAAGATGGCTTGAAATTGATAATTTTTAATTTGAAGTATACTTTTTTTTTTTCGGAATAATTTTATCAGTCATATCATATCATATGCAAACATTATAATTTTCGTATTTTTTATTTCGTTTATTTTAAAAAACCTGAAATTGTTGCGGAAAAAATTAATTTCAAATTTGAAATTTGCACGAAGAAATGATTGAAATTTTTATTTCCGTCTTTATTTTTTTTCTTTCATTTCTTTTTCAGAGTTTTGGTGACAGTTTCATTTATTTGTGGCGCATTAAAATGTTCCTCCAAGTGTTACTATTTTTCGTTGCTCTCATCTTTCTGTATTATGGCATATGTATTTTTCTGGAGTCAATGCAAATAGATAATCTTCATTCTAAGGCAGTTTTTATTAGTGGATGTGATTCTGGCTTTGGCTACTTATTGGCTATTAAATGCGCCCAAAATGGCTTACCAACATTTGCTGGATGTTTAACGGAACATGTAAGTTTCAATTTTTGTAATTTTAATTTTTCCTTTTTTTGGCTTAGCAATATTTGTTGGAGAAAAAATTTTATATGAAATAGTTAAAATAAAAGATATATATATATATAATAAATAGTTAGTTTAATTAAAATTCAATTTCGTGTGTTTTATTTTTCTGAGCGTTTTTGTTGAAAATAAAATTTCGAAACAGATGATTGTAGTGTAGAAGATGTTAAATAGTAAATAGCCAGTTGGATTAAAAAAAATGAAACGATAAGTTTTATTCGCATTTCATCCCGCATAATTATATGATGAATTAAAATTAAAGTTTGAAAAGATAAGATTATGACTGAATTATACTAGATGGTTTATTAGGAATAATATGTTTAGATAGGATATCATCGAAGGTAATAATAATGTCAAAATTAGAGAAAATGAATTTAAAACATTTCAAGAATATTCAAATGTTTTGCTCATTCAGGGAATGAAAGGAATCGAAGAAGTAGCTAAAAAGACCGCCGGAAAGTTAATTCCGGTAAAAATTGATGTCACCAATGAGGAATCGGTTCAAAGTGCTGTCCGTTTTGTGGAAGAGAATTTAAATCCAAATTTAAGTGTGTTAAATTTAATTACTGCTTCTACGTTTTATTTAGTCATTATTTAGTCATTATCCGGTTAATTTTGGAAATAATTTTTCATTGTTTTTATCAAGCAAAAATTTTCAAGTAAAAAGTATGTTAAATTATTTAAAAGAATATAATTCAAATATAGAAAATAATCTTTAAAGAACTCCTTTTTTAATCAGAAAAGATAAATTAGAAAACTTTTTTAAACAAGATGAGCTAAAAAATTATATTAAATCTTTTAGTAATATAACTTATATCTGTTGGTGTTTCTTTTTATTCTTTTGTATAGAACTAAATGATTGATTATATATTTTATAATATATATAAAGATGATTTAAATAATATTTTATAATTTGATTTAAACAGACAGATCAAGAAATCATTAATAAAAAAGATTTGCATTAAGTATTTGAAATATAGTTGCAATGGATTGATTTTTGGATACCAATGCAATTTACAGCTTTAATTTTATAATAATATTGGATATTTAAACTTTATTGATAATTTATTCATCAAATAACACATGCAACACATGCCGATACAAGCACACATACATATTTATATTCAAAAATTTGAAAGCATAATATTTAACTATGTAACAAATTTATCGAATTTTGCGCTATAAAAACATTGTAAGAATATCTTATTATCAAATTTATTACATTATTTAATTTATTAATTTAATTTGATAACATTCATATTTGTGATGAATTTTTCAAGTATTGCAAAAATATTATAACAAATTGTTACCAAATATAAGACAGTAATAAGATATGTTTTTAACAAAATTTTTTAAACTGATTAAGTGTATTAATTAGCACGATGGTATGAAATTTCATTATTGAAACTATTTTTTTTTAAAATATTTTTGGTTTAAATTATTTTTCAGTAGTATTTCAGAATTATGGGCATTAGTAAATAATGCAGGATTATTGGGAACTTGTGGATATGATGATTGGTGTACGTTACAAGAATATGGAAAACATTTAGATGTGAATACACTTGGTGTTATCCGAGTTACACATGTAAACTTTTCATAATTTATTTTTGTTTTTTTTTTTTGCCTCTAAATTAGCTTCAGTTTCATTTACTTTGATTCAGTTTTTTAAATTTCAATTTAATTAAAGAAAAGAAGATATTTTTGTTTTTTTAAATTATTTGCCGAACAAATAATTCTCACAATTAGATAAATTAAACAAATATTTTAATATTTTGACTTTCGAGACAATAGATTTTAGGCATTTATGCCATTGTTGAAGCAATCTCGTGGTCGAATAATAGCAATAACAAGTATTTGTGGTCGTTTAGCATTACCTGGATTTGGTCCATATAGTGTCTCAAAATTTGCTACCGAAGCGTATATCAATATTTTGCGGTAGGTGGTCGGTTAATTTTTCTTAAAAAGAGAGAATTTTTACAAAAAATTCCATCGTATCATACTGAAACTAACGAATGATATATTCTTTTTTGCTAAAATTTTAAAACTTGAAGTGATGATTTCTTCTTCCATTATAGCGCGGTACAATGGAATAATTTTAGAATAGGAAAAATTTTATTGAGATTCATCTTTTTTTGTTAGATACTGATAATCTTAGAATACTCGTTAATTTATTCGTTAATATTTGTTTTTGAAGGGAAACTTTTAAAAGCAAAAAAAGAGAATAGCTGAAAATCAGAAGGAATTACACTTGATAGATTTTATATTTTAGTCAAGAAGTACGAGAATTTGGCATTCATTGCTCAATTTTGGAACCTGGACGGTTTCGAACTGGTCTTATGGATAGGGATATAATGACTAATCATATCAATCGTGCATGGAATCGATTAGATAATACTCGAAAAGCTGAATATGGTGGTGAAGCATTCAAGAAATTATGTAAATCTATGTTTTTTTTTTTTTTTTTTTGTTATAAATTGTAAATAGAATTTTGAAAATTAAATTATAAATGATTAGAAAATTTGGAGTAAAACTGGTTTTAATATTCATTCATTATATATGAAAATTTAAATAAAGGATTGCTCTAATCATTAGAAATATTAAAGTGGGATGCGTAATGTCTAAAGGGATCATTTATTGACCGATTTCCTATTTCTTAAACTTATATCTCGATCAAAAATCTTGTCGTAACAGGAGTTGATTATTTCATTTCAACAATGAGAGGAGTCATTGGAAATTGTACAAATTACCTCATTCTAGTGGGTAAAGCCCACGAACCTTGAACGTTAGACCAAAAGGGATACGAAATGCAGTGTTTATAAAAAACCATGATTAAAAAAATTAAAGATTAAAATTTAAAATTACATTCAAAACTATGGAATATGTTAATTTTGTTCAAGGAATTTCAATCACTTATTATAATATTTTCAATTTTTCATTTTTTTAATCATATTTATTTCATTATTGAAATTATTAGCTTCATCTTGCATATTTATATAATTAAGTTTTTGCTTGATCAAAATTGTGAAAAATAAAATTAAATAAAAGATGAAAATTTTTAATTATAGATAATGTAATCAAAATCTGGTTTATTTTTCTTACAAATGCTTGTAAGAATTTCTAATAAAAATTATTTGATGCGCTCACATATGAAGATTGAAAATATCTTTTAAAATGGTGATAAATAAATTCATTGTTTTAATTCTTATTTAACATTATACTTAATTATTCAATCATCATATTAAACTTTGTGCAAGTAAGTAATTAATAGATGATGAATTTTTAATCGTAAATAATAGATCATAGCTAATTAAAGTTGAAGTAAGTAATTTCGGATAAAATAATTTCATATTTTGAATTTTATTCTATGCACAATGAAAATGAATTTTTTCAGATTGTGATCGTTGGTGTGAATTTTCCTACGATTATGCATCGCCATCATTGAATTTGGTAGTTGACTCGTACTATCATGCGATTACAAGTAATTTTCCACGATATCGTTATTCAATTGGATTTGATTCGGTGTTTTTGTTTCTTCTATTAATTCCTATCAAAATACGAGATTTTTGCATATGTGATTTTCATTATTTTATAACTGGATGGCCACCAAAGCTAATAGCATCAAAATGTAATCTTATCAATATTTACATTGTGTTAAAAGATACCGTTATTGGTTGGTTTGGGAAGAAAACTAAAGGGAATGAAACAATTTTAAATAATAGTTGAAATTTTTTTTTTCAATAATTTTCACTTAATTGTTTAATTTTCACGAGCAATTTTATATACCAATTGTAATATCTGATTAGAAATGACATGTTATCTGATCATGTTGTAATGATAATTTTATAAGTTCATCTGTAAACAAAATAAGTAATAAACTTTCATACAAAATAGAAGCTTAGATAAGTCTTTTATAAAAAAGCTGATAAAAATATTAAACATTTTGTAAACAAATAATCGCACTATCACATGCTTGTGGTAAATTGATGAAAAAGAACGAACAAGATGGTTGCTAATGATTTGGTTTATAAAAAGTTTTGAAAGAAGCGGTGTGAACGAGAAATGCTTAAAGAACGTGCGATATACACTGTATACATCGTACAGTATATATGTTAATTTTGTAATAACAAAAATTATAAAATGGTATCAGTCATATTTTGATGCTGCTTAAGTCTTTATATTTATAATTTCGCAGGCATTGATACGATGAAAAACAATATACTGTAATCATATAGCAATATTTGTATAAAAATGATTTGTAAATGTAGTGCAATTTAAAAGATGCTATTAACTAAATATAATACTTAAATATTATAGCATAAGATTAGTCACTTGGTCAGGATAAATGATAATTGATCGATGAATGGCTATATTCATAGGATATGCGAATAAAATTTAGAAATTATAATACTGTTAATGATTCAGGATTTTAATTAGTTATGACGATTTTAATTAGTTATCAGGATTTTAATTAGTTATGACGATCATCTTTAACTACTATGAAAATTAAACAATCAAAAATGAAGTTATTATTAATTTCCAATTTTTCGTTCTCAATTTTAAATCCTAAAATTCGATTTGTAAAAATTAATTTATTGTTAACCTATAATTGAAAAGTTCAGCAAAATATTTATGAATTCGAAACAAATCAAATTTAATTTTATTTCGTTATTTGAATTCATTAAGTTTATAACGATTTTTGATTATGATTAAAAAAAAAAACGATTGACATATTCAATCAGCATTATTCAATCATAGTAAATTTCTACTTCTCAATATTTCGTTAATCAAATTAGTTCAATGTACAATTGGTCAATTTGGGTCATTTGAAATACGGAACGGAACGGAACGGAATGGAACGATCAATGCTTTCGTATTAAAATAAAATATGATCGATTTTTTTCCATAAGATGTCATGCCTTATTTTTTGCTATTTTTACTTACCAAAACTATTAATTCAAAAAATTTTCATTTAATTCTCAGCAAATTTCCAAAATTTTTGCCCTCTTTTCTTTTTTGTAAAAAAATAAATTTTTGGTCATTTTTATTTACAGCTGGCTGTCAGTAATGTCATTTTGTATTTTATAAAATTGATGCATAAATTTTTAGTTAAAATTGAATCATATAATAACGATCTTTTAATTCCTTGCAATGATTTTATACTTATTTTTTAGTGTTTGATAACAATTTATCTCCATCTTGTACATGCTGATACATTTATTTTTTAGTATTTGATAACAATTTATCCCTATCTTGTATATGCTGATATTTTACCTGTAACAGGTAAATGTTACAAATTATTAGGAGTTAGTAAAGAAAGTAATCAATATTTTTACCTGAAATTCAGGTAGTCACAATATGAGAATTGTAAGCGTTAATAATATTATTTCAATATTCACATCAAAAATAATAATTGCATATTTTAATTGTTTAAAATCTTACAATTCGATTTCATATCAAAGGAGTAAAATTTTAATTTCAAATTTATTATCACACTTATCACTTATTATCACATTTAAATTTTTCATACTTAAAATTTACTTAAAATACTTAAAATTTTCACACTTATCAATCGCATCATAAATTTATTATCACACTTATCATTTTCATACTAAAAATTTACTTAAAATACTTAAAATTTTCATATTTATCAATCACATCATAAACTTATTATCACAGTTATCATTACTTATTATCACGTTTAAATTTTTCATACTTCAAATTTTCACACAAATTTAATAATAAACAAAATTAAAAATTTAAACAAACTGATAGCATTCTTCAATTTTCTTTTTTCAACAAAACTCTTAATATTATTTCTTTTCTTTTTACTAATTAATTATTAAAAAATTAATTCATAATGATTTTCTAAAATATTATTTCACATGCTATACGAAATAATGTTAAAATTTTAAAATATTTGGCTGAAGAATAATTTGAAACATTAACCCAACTTTCTTCATTTTAAGAGATAATTAGGTCAATGTATCGATATGGTAAATGTTATGTGTGAGATACTACTACCTGTTGCTGTATTAATGACTATTCCACATTAAGATATACACCTAAACTATATATATATATATATATCTCTTACCTGGCACAAGTGACCATTCATTTTAAGATATATCCATGCTGGCAATTGGTAAATTAATCATCCCTTCTTGATAATCATTGATAAATGTAACATTTATAATTTTGTTTACTTTTATATGAGCCAAAAATGTCCTTGAAATTTATCATTCATTTATCAGTGATTTTCCTAATTTTGCTTCATTTATTTGCTGTATTTTTGATCGGTTGATTTCATTCAAAAAGTATTTTTAATTTCAATAAATGATTTAATCAATTTGAGAGGTTGCTTTCTTAAATTTAATTTTTTGAACTTATTAAAATTGCATGGATTGGTTGGATATTATATTTATCATTCCTATATGTTGTATATATTATACATTTATTATAAAATATATATGTAAGTATAAATTTGTATTTAATCATTTCAAAAAAACAAAGAACCGTTTATTTGATTTCAATAAAAAAAAACTTATACTTAAATATATATTTCATTACTGATTAAATAAATTCAAATTTGAAATATATGTATATTTAGAGTTAAGAATAATTTGAATTAAATTATAAGCTGTCAACAAATAGCAATAAGTATTTTATTGATCGAACTAATTGTAAACGAAAAATTATATTATGTAATCCATTCAAATTATGTAATCCATTCAAAATGTTCTTTACGGGCCGTTTCCGTTAGCTGAGAAACATATTCAGCCAAGCTTTCTGTTTTATACATACGAGTCATTTCCGTTAGCTGAGAAACATATTCAGCCAAGCTTTCTGTTTTATACATACGAGTCATTTCCGTTAGCTGAGAAACATATTCAGCCAAGCTTTCTGTTTCATACAAATCATTCAATCTGCTTGTTGAGAATTGTATGAAAGAAAAGAAATAAACATAATAAATATAATTCTTAATTACAGTTCTGGAAAAGTATTAACAAAAGAAAAATAGGACGTAAAATTTAAATGAAAAGCTGGCAACAAGCAAGCATTGAATTTATTTTGTAATTTAAAAGCTTACAGATTATTGAAAAGAATCAGATTTTACGGACAGCATTTAATGAAGAATTTTTAAATTATTGAAATGAGTAAAATCCTTTTATGGAAAAAAAGGAATTAAAGAATTTTTGGAATGTTTAGGAAAGAATGTCTATTTGATAAAATGGAAAGGTAATTAATGTGATTAAGGAATTGATAAATGTATCACTGATAACCACGGTGATATTAGCTTATCAGAGAAATTGATAAGCAAAAGTAACAGTTAAATTTATTTATTGTTTAGGAGTAAAGTTAAAGTGTTTTTAATTTTCGCGGTGTTTTCTTTCTCTTTTTCTTATTCAGCACTTCCATCTTTCATCATTTGTTGAATGAATGAACGGATGATTGAATGATTGATTAACTGGATGAATGAATGAATGAAATGAAAGAGTGAATGAATGAACGGATGAATGAATGGGTGAATGAATGAATGAATGTACGAATAAATAATGATTGAATGATTGACTGATTGATTGAATGAATGAGAGGCTTTTCTTAATGAATGAGTGACTGATTGAATGAATGAATGAATGAATGAATAAGTGAAGAATGAATGAGTAAATAAGTGATTGAATGGTGGAACAGAACAGGAAATATTTCTGTCAACATTGATTAATTGATTAATTGATAAACAATATGTATAATAATTTAATCATTGATATATTCTTTCTATTTATTTAACAGTATTAGAAACAATAGACAATAAAAAGGAAAAACTTATTTATGCTTCGTTTGTAACTAATTCATGAATAATTCGATCAATCAATATTTGATATTATTGTCAACAAAATTATCAATAAATTCGTTTATTTCATGGACTACATGATAAGATATTAAAACTTAATTAGTCTAAAATTATTATTCTGTCAACTATTTAAACAAAATATCGACTATCATTCGTTTTTATTGTTTATCCCATTTTCCTTTGCAATTGAAATCGTTGTAAATTTGTCATTTGAAAAATGAATTAAATTTTTCTTCAATATTTTTAACGATAACAATAGCAAACTGATTAACCGATCGATTACAATTGCAACGAA
The DNA here is from genome assembly GCA_916381525.1 of Cercopithifilaria johnstoni. Lineage (NCBI taxonomy): Eukaryota > Metazoa > Nematoda > Chromadorea > Rhabditida > Onchocercidae > Cercopithifilaria > Cercopithifilaria johnstoni. The sequence goes on from CAKAEH010001497.1 coordinate 11,724, forward strand.
ATGACCGATCGAAATTTCAACATTTAATAGAAATTTAATTCTATTTGATTGATAATTCTGATAAGATAATAATTCTTATCATTTCGTTTCTTTTTCTTTTAGTTTCATTTTTATCAAAAAAGAATGATAACAATTTAAATGATTAGCGTAGAAGAAAAGCAATTAAATGAATGGGGTCGATTCGGATGATCATTCAAGACAAAGACAAAGACGCTCTAATGCTACTACAACAAGAGCAATACCATCAACAACAACAACAAAAATAGCAGCAGCAGCAACAACAACAACAACAACAACAGCAACAACAACAGCAGCAATAACAACAACAACAACATCAGCAACAACAGCAACAACAACAACAACAACATCGCCATTAATTATAATACAAGGATTACCAAAAATCAATAGTTGTGAAGAGAAACGAGGTATTCTGCGAAGTCTTTCATTTCAGGTAAAATTATTAAAATTCGTTAAAAATTTAGAAAAATTTTTAACTAAAAAAATATGAATATAACCATAATTAATTTATCAAAATATTATCATGATATCAGCAATCAATATGTATACTTAATTTAAGCCGTTCTAGAATTAATATCGTAATTATTGATGAATATTTTTTGATAATGATTATAAAATTTCTCTTCAATTAGTAATTTCTTATTATTTCAAATAACATAAGCTGATAATTGATTAAAATTATTAGTTGAGATTTGTTGTTTTCTTTGAAATCGAAATTTTAGAAATTGAAATTAATTGAAATTTGTTTTATTGAAATTTGTTGACTCATTGAATAATGTCTATTTAATTTATTATTTTGTTTAAAGTTTAATAAAAATAATTGCATTAATTGTTTAATTAATGTGTTAATTCTGATATACATTCATAATAAAAAATTAAATTACACATCTACGCTGATATATTATAAATTTGAATTTATGTATTTTAAAATTTTAATTCAATCAATAAAAAAACGAGAAAATAATCGGTATCATTTGTTTTTGTTTACTAATTATTTAATGAGTAATTAAAATTAATCGATCAAATAAATTAGAATTAAAAAATAATTGCTGATAAATTATTTAGTTCAGTACATCATTAAATCGTGGTAGACGTCGTATAGCTGATGTATTCGATAATTCGGATGAAACTGAACAACAAAATGCATTGAATAATCTTCGAGGTTGTAAAAAGAATCGTCTTGAATTAGCAATGTATTCATCAACATTTGGTGTACAACATTACGGTATAATGTTGAAACAAAGTAAACGAAAAAATCGTTCAGCAAAATGGAATAAGCGGTATGATTAATTATTTTAATATTAATCTTCTCAATTTTTAATTTCTAATTTTTTTAGGTTAAAATTAATTAATCATTTTTAAATCTTCACTTTATTATAATTATTTTTGGTTGTTTAAAATCTTAATTCAATAAATATTGAAATTATTAAATTTAATTTATAGAGAATAATTAAAAAATTTTAATAATTGATTTTCAGGTTCTTCATACTGAGAGAATGCTTTCTAATTTATTATAGAGTATCGGAGAAAAAAATATTTGAGAAAACAAGACGAATGAATTTACATCCAAAGGTATTATAATCTTATCGTCATCATCATTAATTATCATTGTTTATTACTATATTATTACTATCATTATTAGTTATTATTATAATAACTATTATTATTATTATTATATTTATTATTATTAATTACTAATATTTTTAATTGTTATGATTATTATTTCTTTTTTCTTCTCCTCTTCCTATTATTTATTTATTTGTTTATCATTATTACTACCATTATTATGACTAGTACTATCATTATTGCTATTACTCACTATTATCATCGCTATAATTATTATTATCATCCCCTATAATTATTAGTAATCATTATTATCATCCCTATAATTATTAGTTCTATCAATATGATTACTGCCATTATTGTAACATTATTTGCTACCATTATTTATACCACATCAATGTTTATTAATTTATTAATCAATAATTAATAATTCATAATTCCGATAAAAATACGAATTTCTGTTTTTTCTTCTATTGCTTTATTTATCCATTGCATATCACAAGTAAATTAAACTAGGCTATTTTTATTAATTCGAAAAATCATCTTTCATTATTTCATCATAATTTTTATGCATTATTTTAATTTCCTGTAGTGAACAAATACGCTATAATGTTTCAATGAATAATTTTAGCAAGCAAATAAACTGTAATTCAAATAATAATTTCAAATAATAACAATAGACTGTAATTCGAATACATGAATAACTCTATAATACATGAATAGCTATAATACTGAATAATATCAGTAAACAAATAAGTAAGACGGGAAACAATAATTTTAGGTTGTAAAAAACTGTATTTATCAACATTGCTGGACGTTATTTATAAAATGTAATTTTGATATATATAGTTATTCACGTATTCATATATTATCGAATAAGATATGAAATTTTTTTCTATAATTCATTTTCTCTTTTTTTACTTACCTATAAAATAATATTATAGTTATTCATTTATTATATAAGGTATGAAAAGAAATTCATTAATTATCGATTTTTTTTTTTCTACAATTTACTTACGTATTGTATAATTAATGATAAGAAGCCCTATCGCTTTAACTTATATTTTTTAAATACATTAATATAAGGTAGTCATTTAGCTTATTTATTTACTTACTTATTACTTTGAAGGATAATATTTAACTTATTTACTTAATTACTTATTACTTTGAAGGATAATATTTAGCTTCTTTACATACTTACTTATCACTTTGAAGGTTAAGCTAATTTCATTGTTAAGCTTAGTTTTTGTTGTTTAGTGATAATTAGCAACATATATCATATGATTACGTGATATCTTAGAATACACGTGTTTTTTATAAGAATGATAATATATGGGATTGCGTTTGTTTAAGATTTAAAATTTTACCTCTTATGAAATGAAATGATTTAAAAAATAGAGTGAAGTAATTAATATGAGATAATTTAGGATAAAATAATGGAATCTAATTAAAGTAATTTTTTTCTTTTATTAATTAATAATTTTTTCCTTTCATTTTTTGTTTCTTCTTAACAACTAAATATTTATTATTCATTTAATGCATGCAAATTATTGAAATATTCAAATTTGAAATTTATCAGGGAATTGTACCACTTGTTGATTGTTCTGTGGTAGCTGGCCAAGATCATGGACACAAGAATTGTTTACTAATAACACATATACAATTTAAATCAGCAATCATTGTTTGTGCACCGGATTCGAAAGCACAAGAAAGTTGGCTAACTGCCTTACGTGATGCTACAAAAATGTTAGTACGAATTAATTAATTAATTAATTAATCTAAAATAATTTTTCATAAAAAAAAGATAATTCATTTTTGAATTACTCTTAGCAAAAAACAATTTTTGATGATTAATTTTCTAACATTGTTATAATTATCGCATAAAAGGTTATTGTTGTAAAAATAAATTATCAAAGGAAAAAAGTTGAACATTTTCGATATAATTTAATTTTATCATTTCATTAATTCACAATAATTCATTTAGTAATTAAAATTTGGGTAATAATTTTGCTTTTTATGTCGAATTAATTATTCATTAAATTTTAATTACTTTTTACATTTAATTGTTAATTTTCTAAAACAATAAACTATTTGAAAAATATGAAGAATTGCGTGGAATTATTTATGAAAATTATATCATGTAAATTTTAAAAAGAATTTTAAAAAGAATTTTAACAAAAAATTTTGAAATTTCAGTTCCTACAAGAATACGACATCATGGGAAAAATTAGTGGAAGAATTGGAAAGTCGTGGTGTATTGCTAAATGAAGAGAAGAAAATGTATGAGGAAAAGTTGGTAGCTGAATCACAAGCACGTCAAGAAGAACATAGTCGTTATTTGGTTTGATTTATTTTAATTTAATTAAAAAAATTTTTTTTTTTGAAAAAAGAAAAGTGGTAAAAAGATATTTACGATTACTAATTAAGGTGTATAATTTGTTTCAAAAAATTTTTTCATATTTAATATTTGATAAATTGAAAAGTTAATTATAACTTTAAATTGAAAAGTTAATTAGAACTTTAAATTGAAAAGTTAATTACAACTTTTTCAAAAGTTTATTGGAAAAGTTGTAATTTGAAGAAATTCAACAATAGTTTTAAATTTTCGAGTAATTTTAATATGAATAGGAATTTGTAGTAATTCCAATACTTATAAATGATAGCGTGCATTAAAATAAATGAATTTGTTAAAAGAGAAAATTTTAATATCACTTTTTTAAGTACCATAAGAAAGGATTGTAAAATTGATTGGTTAGAAATGAGATATAAATTTCTATCTTGATCAATCTTATCATCATAGCAAAGGATTGTAAAACTGATTGGTTAGAAATGAAATGTAAATTTCTATCGTGATAGTTCTTATCATAATTTATCATGATTATAGTGTCTTGAAAGAGCAAAAGATGAACTGGAAAGAGAACGAGAAAGATTAATTCGAATGACGAAGAAATTAAAAGATGATTTGCAAAGCGTAAAAAAGTTAACCATTATCTATTTTTTCCATTTCTAAATTAATTAATCTAAATTAGTTTAAATTGTAATTAATTTTTTTCCATCGTTATAAAGTTCATTCATTATTTTTATTAATTTTTATTATGAAATTTCAATTCATGTTTATTGTTATTAATTCAATTCAATTAATTAATTAGAAATATAAGAAATAATGATAAAATTAAAAACTATTAATTTTAAAAAATTTAATAGCGAAGTTGAAAAAATTTTATTCCTAATTAAATATTCAATTTTTTTTTAATTACTTTATTTTAAAATAAAATTTTCATTCTTCGTATTTATCCATTCATTATCTTCTTGTTCAATTAAATTAATTTATTAAGAAATGATGATAATTTAATAATAATAATTTTGAATAGTGAATTGAAAATTACGAATGAAACGAAACGAACATTGGAACAGGAGAAAATTTCGCTAAATGCCAAAACAGAACATCTTGTCAGTAATATGCAGGTTTGTAATTTATTAAAATAAATTAATTAAAATCGGCAAGGTCAAAATGGGAAAATGAAAAGAGAGAATTTTTTAGTAAAATATTTTAATAGCCTAATTAATTGCAATCGTTATCATTTCCACAATATATTTTAGTTTTAAGAAATAATAGCTAAATGTAATCAAATGAATTGAAATTGAATTAAATTATTTCAGATATTATTAATAGTGCAATGAAGAAAGAGAATATTACGAATTAAATCGAAAATAATTAATTAAACAATTGAAAACAATTTAATTGGCAAATTTTCATTTTGCTTGCAAGATTTAGAAAATTCAAATTTTCCGAAAAAGAAATTATCAAATGCAAAAATTATCAATTTGATAATTTATATATATATAATCTATTCGTTGGCTTAGCAAAAATTATAGCAATATATTTTTTTTAAATTTATTCAAAACGATAACTTTGAGCATTTTGAGGTATTGTAATTGAGAGAGAAATATTCATATAATAAAACGAATTTCAATTTAAATATTTTTAAATACAAAAAAGAGCATAAATTAAATAAATTAATAAATTAAAATTATATATATTTTTTAAAATTTCATCTCATGAATTCTTCGTTTTTTTGTACCCTAAAATTTCCTACCGTAATTATAATATAGCAGAATGAATATGATAATAATTATCACTTCGTAGTTTTTGTATCTAAAATATCTCCATGAATATTTCACTTTTTTGTACCCTAAAATTTCCTACCGTAATTACAATGTAGCACAATGAATATGGTAATAATTATTATTTCGTAGTTCTTGTATCTAAAATATCTCCATGAATATTTTACTTTTTTGTACCCTAAAATTTCTTACCGTAATTACAATGTAGCACAATGAGTAGTTTTTGTATCTAAAATATCGCCATGAATATTTCACTTTTTTGTACCCTAAAATTTCCTACCGTAATTATAAGATAGCAGAATGAATGTGATAATAATTATCACTTCGTAGTTTTTGTATCTAAAATATCTCCATGAATATTTTACTTTTTTGTACCCTAAAATTTCTTACCGTAATTACAATGTAGCACAATGAATATGGTAATAATTATTATTTCGTAGTTTTTGTATCTAAAATATCTCCATGAATATTTTACTTTTTTGTACCCTAAAATTTCTTACCGTAATTACAATGTAGCACAATGAATATGGTAATAATAATTCGTAATTTTTGTAGTCGCTCAATTTGGAAAAATCGAAAATTGAAGAGCAAGTATCATCGATAATCAGGGAACGTGAAAAATTTTTACTTGAAAATCAAAATTTATCAACCGTAACATGTCAATTGAAAAATCGATTAATGGAAATTGAAACAAAAACGAATTGTATTTTAGCGGAAAAGGAACGCGTTGAAGCAATGTATGATATCTATGTAACATTCTTTGTTGTTTTTTTTTGATTCATTTTAGGATTTCTTGTTGATGATAAAAAAAATTAACTAAAAATTAAAATTAAATTAATTCCAATAAATTTATTTCATTCAAAAATTCACTCAATCAATAATTGAATGATTTAATTATTAATAGGCTTCGTTTAAATGAAAAGAAAACAATTGATTTGGAAAAGGAACGAGAATATTACAATAGTCAAACAATGGAACTTTTAAATTCATTGAAGGTAAATTAGATTAAACTCATTTCTACTGTTTATAAAATAATTCTATTAATTATTGTTTCTAATTAAAACTTATATATTTTTACATATTTTCTTTTTTCTACTAATATTCCTTAAATATTTCATATTTTTTAATTAATAGAAAATATGTAAATTTTCCAGAAGAAGAGGGAAAGGAATAAATTAAAAAATTTTTCAGGAAGTAAGCGAACAACGTGATATAACGGAAGCTGAATTAAAAGATGAAGTAATGGCACGAATAGGAGCGGAAAAGCAACTTCAGGCTGCTGAGAAGGCCTTAGAACATTTGGAAACGGCATTAAAATTAACCGGAGCACAAATGAGCGAATTACAAGAACATATTATGCCTGATGTTCATAAATTACGAGGTGAAATAATTATAAAGAATTAATTATAAGCAATTATTTAATTAAAAAAATTAAATTTTTTTCATTAATTTTATTAATATTAATTATTTTATTAATTTTATTTATAATTATTTTAATTATAATTATAATAGCTTTTTACCTTTCTTTTTTGTTTTAATATATCATAAACCTAAAAAGTTAATAGTAAAGAATAGAATATATTAAAGATATTAGCCTTAAAAAGTTAATAGTAAAGAATAGAATGTATTAAAAGTATTAGCCTAAAAAAGTTAACAGTAAAGATTAGAACATATTAAATTATTTGAAATGGACTATTAATTTCATGATCATATATTTATTTATAATAAACAGATATAATTTATGTTTAGGTTTTTTTTTAGAATTTTTCGAACAATGTGCTGAAGCATCGAAAATGGATGCAAATCGACCTATTATTATGCGAAATGCTATACATGCACGTCGTTCATTGAGACGTAGCAAAACACGTATACGTGGTTCATTTCGACGTAAATTATTATCAGCTAATACAATGCAATCATTATCTACAACAGGATATAACACTGCTACATCATCAATTGAAATGTCAAATCCGGAAGAACCGATACCAAAAATTGAACCAAATAGTTTAATGCATCTATAAATTAAACTTATAATTAGATTAAATAGAATCTTTCTTCTGTTTTGAAAATCAAAATAATGCATATGATGATTGAGATATTTGAATTAAATTATCACAAAATAAAGTGTAAGAATAAATGATAAAACTTATTGCTTAAGAAAGTTAAGTAAAATAATAATTATTATAATGAAAATTCTTATATAGAATGATTAAGAAATTATACGTTTTTTCTTTATTTTCTGTTAATTAATAATAAGGAATAATTCAAACAAAAAAATCAGATAATACAGGAAAAATAATGAATTAAAATATTAAGATATAATGATAATTCATTAAGTGATAATGAATGATAATGATAATGATAATTCATTAAATAAATTGATATAATTTCAAATTTTAGAAAATAGTAAAAAAACTTTCAGATATTTCACCATGTCTTGTTATATTTTCTCGTCAGCTATTATTTCAATTGAAGACATGAGTTTACAGTCGTTATTTTATTTTTTATCTTCTTCAATCGATTTAATCAATTAATTACTATTCTCCTGTATATGATGGATTGTTGTTGGATAAGCTTATCATTTATTTTAAAGCAAAACTTTGCTATGTAAACAAATATCAAGATATTAATAAATATAAATCGTTTTTCAATAACTTTATCATATGTTCCATTTCGCCCATAGAAAAATGCAAAGAGAGATAAAGATTTGATATTACGGAAACATGGCAATCTTCAAGTTCTAAGAAAACTTTGAGAAATTGGGAAGGTAAAGCCAAGTAGAACAACTTGATCATCGATAATTTCAATCTTAAAAATTCGAATGTGTCAATATCAAAATTTTATAGCTCATACCATAGTTGTCATCAGGAATGTCTATGAATGTTTATTTCGGTATGCCATCAAATCAAATGAGTTATATTCAGTGATCAAGTAATTTTGACAACACATAAAATTATTCAACATAATATATTAACCTGCGAAAATTCAAAATAATCTTCAAATATTGGTAATAATGATAATGAAAAACAATAAAAAAAAATGAGAATTTCATTTAGAAAAATTTCCATGTAATATAAAATATAAAGAGTAAACAAAGTGTAATAAGAAATCTAAAAAGCAAAGAAAGCCGAGTGAACAAGAGTGAGAAAAGTTTTGAAGTATTCTGAAATTTAAATGATGAAAATCTAAGCACTGCTAAAAAGAGTGCTAGAAACAAAAAATGCGCAAAAATGAGGATTTCAACAATTTCTATCAAAAAACAAAACCTCATTTAAAAATGAAAATTGATTTAAACATCACTGTTTATTGGCTGTATTTTTTCTCTTCCGAAGCATGTGGATTAATATTGACCGCTGGTTGCGGTAACGGATAAAGTGATAAACGAGATTTGAATACTCTTATGTCATTTATCCGTTCAGGAGACTGTAAAAACAAAAAATTAATTTTGAATATAAGCAACAAATTTAAGACTCAATAAATATAGGGAGGGCTTGAAGGAAAACAGAATAATTAATAATAAATTAGGACGAAATATTTCTTTGCATTGAGTGCAACGAAGTACATATTTTGTGCATTGGTTCTAAATCTTCTACTGAATGCAAGTAGGCAAATAAATGAAGTAGGGCTTACCTGTACTGTATCGCCGGAATTATTACATTCACGCCTCGAAACTGTTTCTTCAGTTTCGCTATTAGCATAAACCATTGCACAAAGTTTTCGTCTTTCCGGGGAATTCGCCGCAAAATGTTTGTCAAAGTATTCAATAACATCTGCTTTAGTTAGCCTTCGCAGTATGGGCACCTCAATATCATCTGAAATTAATTTCATGCCATGCTGACAAAACAATGTTGGATGAAGATTGGAATCCTTTTTGGTTCATTTGCTTCTTTTAACTATTTCGGAAAAAAAAATAGCTCAATAAATTGATAACTGTTATCATTTGCAGTATCAGTGCTCTCTCTGAACACAATCAATAAACCCTAATAAAAAATTCTTAAATTTATTCCAATAGACATAGGAAATTGTGAATTAAATAAATTACTTCTTTCGAATAAATAAAATCCACTGTCAACTTCAGCCCAATAACGGCTCGCCTGAGCTTTCATTGTCTTTGGCTTTTCGAGACGTTTTGTTGCAAGTGCTTCAACGTTGTCCAGGAATTCATCATCTGGCATTTTTTCGAGATCAGACTGGAAAAACAAATCACATTTAAAAGGAAAATTCATATTTTAAGGAAAATAAAATCAGAAAAGTAATTATTATATGTAACAAAATAATACAGCTAAATTTTTACCCTGAACTTCATGAGAAAATTTTCGATCCTTTCTTCCATAAATTCCGGAATTTGTTGTCCCTGAATCAATAATTCGATTCCTTGAACACCATTATTTCGCCTAGCTCCCGTGTGAACAATATAACCTGGAATTTAATTCCTTGAGATTTGAAGAATCATTTCGTCTCTGGCTCCGACTTACAACTGACAGCTATATACGATTACACATAAGGACGTGAAGTCAAACATCTTGTTGAATAAATGAAAAAACCCGCATTTCTGTTTACCTAATTGTTCCGTCGTCCTCAGTTGATTGAAAGCAGGTTCAGCGGCTAACTGCACGACTAATTCCAGCAAAACATTTTCTCGGGTATCTTGCTGACCTGTTTGCATAACATAATTGACGGATGCATTTGGATGTGTTGGCTGAAATGCCTTGTATACGTATTGGCATCCTGAAATGGGAAAAATCCTACGTGCTTCATATAAATTTGAATCTTCCATTCAAGTATTTAGAAAAAGTGAAAAATAGGAAAATATGATTTAAGAGATGTTATGCAATATAATTTAATATGTCGAAAACTTCATCAATTTCGATGCAAAGTTAAAAAAAAAACAAACAATAGCATGATATAATTCAATCGAATGATGCAAAATTTTACCTTTTGGAATTTCATGCTCTCTACATTGATCCAATTCACTACCGAAGAGATATCGCGCGTCCGGAAGTTCTTTGAACTTTGACACAACCTCATCGAGAATTTTGGCAGACTCCTAAAAATCAGTTTTCAGACTCACTGAATCATAACTAAAAGAAAAACATTGGGAAATAACACAGAACGAAGTAGTTAAATGCTTTGATGAAAAATTCATACGGTAAAAACTTACTTTTTCAGTGCTATTGCCATAAATAAGCGCTTCAATTTGCAGAGCTTGTAGAGATTCACGTACAAATTTTCGCAACTTTTCAACCCGACAATCTGAAATAAGACCACTTCCTTATTTATCTTTCCAAAAGTAATAACGCTTTGATATTATTACAGTGTATCATTTGATTTCCAATTCAAAAAAAATACTGGAAATAAAAGAGCACTAACTTTCAGCGCAACTCAATATTTCCTCCTTGCTCCATTGTCGGCTACCAAGCAATAACGTAGTATAGTAATGAGACTGCATATATGGTTGACTTTGACGAAAATTTCGCAAATTTCGACAAAACGTTTCTTTCAAAACCTTGTATCGTTCCTCATCTGAATGTCACGATCAATTATTGTATTAAGAGAAAAAAATATATGCCGCTAGAATTTTTAAGATGACCTGACAGTTGTTCCACAGCATATTTAAACTAAAGCAAACATAAGATGACTTAAAATCGAGAATTTCATTTCTTAATTTTATCATCTTGCTCGACATTCTATTGAATGTTTGCTTCAAATTTCGGCAGTATTCATATCAAAAATTATTTTCTTCAAAATCCCTAAACCAATGCAAAAGAACAGCAACGATTGGGAGAGGAGTTATCAATGAGAAAGGGTTAAGCTCCTGCATGCCATAGGAAGTCATATACTCCAGCAATTTGCGTTCCTTATTACCTGGCACAAAAGTGATAAACCGCTGAATCAAATCATTGATATATCTCGGCTGCTTCTCATCATAACCTGATACATGCAAAGTAATGCCATAAGACTGCAAATCGAATGATGACTTTAAGCCAGCAAGGTGTGCATTGTAAGTTTCTTCACTGATTGCATCCTGAAAATGAATTCACATGCCGTCTATGAATTTCCTTCAAATTAAATTTCCTGCATGATGACAACTTCAAAAGCAGTCTTCAATTAAGTATAATCAGAAAGTTTTAAAATAAACCAGATATGAGAATTTACTAACACAACGAAAATTTCCATTACTGTTGAAAGCAAAAATACTTCAATGATTTCCTTATTTCTTACTTCATTGTTTTTAATGAATAAAGCGAAATTACCTGTAAGCAGATGACGAACATTGCAGAGAGATAAGAGTTCAACGGATCTGATTGCATCATCGGTGATTTGAAAGCTATACGAGTATTCAGCTTCGGTAGATCAAAGTCGTTATCTTGCATAAACCATAATCGACACCAATTGTTATTCACGATAAGATATGGTATTTTTCTTAAGATAAATGAGTAAAATTCGTAATGCCATTCTTGTAAAAAAAATACACGTTATTCCTTACTTGAAAACTATATTAAATCTGGTATATTGCTTGCAAAAAGAAAGAAAAGCATTACAACATTCTCCAGTGGAACTAAAAGGAACATTTAATTAACTTAAAGACATATGAAACACAGTTTCTCTTTCCTTTTTTTTATTTCTTTCATCTACCAAATGAAATTCAGGACATAAAACGGAAAAATCCGAATTATAAATTAAAATAATTGGTATTTTTATTTTCTCACCTGATTTCTTCCCGCGGTTTCAGATCAAATTTGGTTGCAATGTAGTCATTTTTGACTGGTAAGCTAAGGAAATCTGGTGTCTGAGTTAGTGCGTCATTAAATTTCGACAAAACTTCCTGCAATAAATTTTTATGCCTTAAAAAACTATTCAGGCATATCATTAAACAATAAACTTCATCGAATAATTCAATTTTCACTTCGGCGTACAAAAGTTCCCCTGAAAGATTAAAAATTATTTGCTTAATTACGAAGACTATTTCTGCATAAAATAGGCCGTGTGTGGCAAACCTTATCAATTTTCGTACTGCTGTATTCTGTTCCATACCATTTTTCTTTTATATTACCCTTCTTGCCTGCGTATTCCTGTGAAATAACTGCATAAAACATATTTTCGGGTCTCATTTGTTCGATTAATTCCTTTATCAAATCTGAAACATTCTCAAAAATAAATTAACTTACATAAAATACAACTTAAATAAAACAACTTTATTAATTTTCGCTCTCCTCTCCCATTTTAAAGCCAAATTCAATTATATATCTTTGCAATTATTTAGAAACCGAAATACCTGGTTTGTATAAGTCCATTTTATAATCCGCACAGATTACATCTTCGAACGGTATCCGTTGCAATTCTGAGGAAATGTGCGTAACATAATTTAATGGATTTTCTTTATCCTACAACAACCATTTGAAATATTTACAATCTCTACAAAGATTAATGCTAGTTTAGAATATGCTCAAAATGAAATTCAAAATTGAGGTGTTTGGGACAAATATTAAACAAACATTTGCAATAAAAACGCAGAGAAATAAAATATTATACCTTAAAACGAAATTTAATTTGTTGTAACTGCTTCAATTCATCAAAAATCCATTTCAGTGGGCCAGCTTGCTTCACTAAACCTACTTCATTGAACACCAGCTTAACAATGTCATCGGTATGCAACAAACCTTCTACAAAGAAAACATAATCAAATGCTTTCAACTTTAAAAAATTACGAGCCTTAAGTCTAGGACAAATTAATCTGAAGGAAAACAAAGTTCAAAGTTCCATGTCCAATTGCTGCATGTGAAATTTGTCTTTAATTTATTTTATTCATAGAATTCATGTAAAGAAATCGAAAAACGGACGTTCGCTCAGATCCACTGATATGCTGAAGTTACCGAATCCTCTAGCCAAAAGTCGATCACCAGCTGACAATGAATTAACCCAACCACGTCTTTTCAGCTCAGATAACAGTGATCCTGGACCTTCATGACCTATCAGGTGCGCTTCAAAGAAAAATTTTCATCAGTAAATTTTTTTAAGAACTGCAAAAACTTTTCAGTATTTTTAATTATTATCGCTTTTCTACATATAACAATTCTAAAATTTGAACAGTTGCCTTCTCTTAAGTTTAATATTGAAATACTTTAATATTAAACGCTTAAAACGAGCACTAGGAAAAGAAATAAATCAATGAGAAATCGCTTTTTGTAGTCCATAATCGAGTTTGAGAAATTATTTAAAACTGGTTGCAAGCTACTACTTGTGAACTAATGCATGATCCACAAATTCAATAACTCGCAAGCCTTATTTACAAGAAGCCATCATCTTAATGAAACATATCAAGAACGACTGAAAACTTACAAACATAATGAGCAGGCCAAGATCGGTAATCATCTCGATAATCGCGAATCGGAAATGTCAGAGTTAAGTACCGCAGGTCTTTCACGGGTACTAGCTGAAAAAGATCTCAATAGAGGCACACAGCTAATACCCTAAAAAAATAAACAATTCCACTAATTATAAACTTACTAAAACGAAACATTTCTAGCAAAATCTTTGAAATGAAAAGATTTTCCGTGATATTTTTGATTTCACAATATGTTCAGGCAATAGTCATAACAAGACATAAAGTCAAGTAAAAAAAGGGAAATCATATTTCAAAGTAGCTCACAGATGAATATTATGATGATCACGGATTCAACAAGTCCTACCTCAACTTTAACTCCCAACTGTTCCTCACCATACGGTCCTTCATTCCAAGTTTTCCTCGATACATTCTTCTTTTCAATATCTCCAAAACTGAGTGATGCAACCATTTGCTCTAGCTGGTCCAGTGACTCCTTCCCCAAAATGGCGAATGACATTCTGGAAAAGTTTTGTTCAAAATTTAATTGTTAGAGCATACATTAAACAGGATAGCAACATCTTATCTACTGCAATTTCATAATAGACAAAATTGAAGTATGAAACTTTATGGAGATAATATCCACTTTTTTGAGTTTATCCGATCACTCCAAAAGTAAATTAAGAAAAAAACTCATTTTATGCAAAAAGTTGTTGGTAAAAATTTAGTCATACTAATTCACTCATATTTCAAATAAATAATATTGTGAAATCACATTTGTTGTAAAGGATAAACTTACATATCCGATGAGTAATATGTTTTGTGGAATTTCAACAGAGCTTTACGTGGTTCAATTCCATTTTTTAAGGCTTCAACCATAAGTGTTGTATGATTGCCAGTACCAAATTTGCCATAATCATGGCAAGGTTTCGATAGTGATCTAAAATAAAATGAGAGAGAAAGAATGACATAAAAACATAGTTAAAAAGAATTACAATAAATATATTGCTTAGATTATTATCTCTCATACTATTAATAACAACGAAGCGAAGTTTCCAGTATTTCTGGTATTTTCTTACAACAGCGACTTCGCTTAAAATTATTCCAAATTTCAGCTCTTTCTCCAAACCCTTTCTCCATTATTTTACCTACAGATATGCTTTGAAATACGTGAAATTTGAAATGAAGTTTCGCATATTTTCCCCAACAAACAAATACGATAAACTATAAAAGGCTTAAAATTTCACTTGTTATACCATAACACAAATTTATCGAAAACCCAAAAGGCTTTGTTCACTTTAACCAATTTGACATAATTAATATAAAATCATATAGTTACCGTTCAACTTGCAACATGCGCCATTGATCGTTAAAAAGACCATTGGAAAATTCCGAATCAACAGCTCTCACTTCGCGTTCGGTAGCACTTTCCGTAAATTGTGGACATAAGAAAAATTGCACGAACCTATCTAAGGCACCCTAAAAAATTGGAAGGTTCAAATAAAGAGAAAACAGATAAACAAATGGATAAAACTGTCGGCAATATAAGAAATATGCAGCATGAGAATGTTCCATAGTTATTTTTCAAAGCGATAGAGACTCACATTCAGATGTTCAGGAGCAATGTCGAAATGGTAATTCGTATGGTCAGTAGCTGTATAAGCATTTGTTACTCCACCATGCGATGATATGAATTTACTGTATTCATTCTCTGACGGGTATTTATCAGTCCCCAAGAAAAGCATATGTTCGCAAAAATGTGCTAATCCAGGTAAATTCCATGGATCCATTAGATGTCCTACAATACAATATAAATAATTGCAAGATTGAATAAATGTAGTATACATAATGTTAATGAGCATGTTATTAAATTTATAACGAACTTAAAAACAACAGAAAAATATTTTCCAACGAAACTTGAACAAAATGTGAAATTTGTAGCAGCATGCGATATATCCATCGAACTTTTTTTAATCCAATCTCAGACAATTTATTATCCTTTCTTACCTTATTTTTTCCTTTCCAACATCCACAAAAAGTTATAGAAATTGAAAATTAATGTTATAAATACCTACCCACATTAACATCCAATGATGCCGCACTTTTATCTGTTTTCGGATCTGAAATCAAAAGAACCCGAAGACCATTTGTCAGCTCCAATCCCCGATACTGAAATATAAGTCTATTTCAGGCAACAATCTAATTTATGTAAATTTGCTTGAAAATATTTGCATCTAAATCGAGATTTTTTGACTGAAACAAATTTTTCAAAATTTATGAGTAAAAAATGAAATTGCATAATTTAATTCAAATCACCAACTTCTCGCTTATCCTCATTTGATTTGATGATATTATCGTATCTTTGTGCAATCACATCAGCTGGTGAAGTTTTTGAAGCAGGCATTGATAATATAGATCGGGTAGACAAGAAAAATAAATTCCTGAAATTTCATCTTTCCAAAACGATACGGAAAAGAAATAAAACGATCATTAAAACGATTCAAGTAGCATATTCAAGTAGGTGAATAAACTGACAATGAAGGAAATAAATAGTTAAGGATAATATGAAAAGCTATAGAGCATTATTTTCTTGTGCCTTTGACCACACCACAACAATATGCAATCAAAAAAAACAAGCCTATGGATGATCTAAGTGATTAATTATAACAATTTGCCTGAAAAACATTAAAAAAATTACATCATGGGAAACGAACATTTCAAATACATTTCATAAAATGTGCATGTAGAATGAAATTTTCGAAAAATGAAAATTTTATACGTAGATTAATATATATATATAAATAATTATTTTGGAAACAAAATGTATGGTGATATGGATTTATAATAAAAACAATGGATAATAATGTATACATACATTTTACCAAAATGAATCACTTACATTATACATTTTTAAATATTATACATTTAATTTTAAAATAAAAAAATGTTTCAAAGAAATGGATACATCATTACCGTTTTGATAATGTTCTAGAAGATAAAACACCCAATGACGCAGGCGATCGTTCAAATGTCGACCAGAAGCGCGCGGGTGCTTTCGAAAGCAAACAGCGATAAATATTGTTCATTCAAAGCATGGATTCCGCCACGATCACAACAATAATGATTATTTTTGTTGTAATCGACCTTTCCAAACTTCAACTGAAACTTCTGAAAACCAACACACTATTAAGCATACTGTGATATCCATTCCATAATGGATATTACGGTATTACAGACCACTCAATAAGTATCAGAATGCAAGTTAAATCAATTCTCTTACTCGATTATTAGTATCATCTATTGGAACAGAATTTTCACGACTGCTAAATACATTTTTTTACGCAGATTTCACTGCATTAATATCATTTTATCGTTATAATGATAATCGCATTATTGAAATTAACCGATGTTCAAATGCCAGCCTATTACTAAGCCTTCCTATTTCTTCTATAGATGTACCCAATTTTTTTCTTCCAACATAAATTTCAAATGTAATCTTTTCTCTTTTCATAGAAAGCTATGAACAACGGTTTTACATAAATTTAAAAATCAAAATCAGCAGTACTAAATATAAAATCCTACCTCTCAAATCTTAAGAAAAAATTTTAAGAATTAAGATGACCTCTCTCTCCATTACATCCCTTTCCTACTTCTTTTTTACCAAAATCACCTCGCACTATTTTTCCACTAATTTTTTGAAATCATAATTTCTTCTCCCAAAAATTTATATGATATATAAAAATATGTTGAAACAATTTCCACTTCAAATCTTCACGATTTTATCACAACAAAAATAGATTTATCAATTTGTAATTAAAAACAAAACAAAAAACAAATTACCATTAGGAACATATTACAAGGAAAGTGAACATGAATGTAAATAAGGGAATGAAACTGTTAAATTATATTATATAAAGCTTAATGATTCACATGAATCATCAAAAATTCTCCTCATTTCCTATGCATCCTGCTATCTATGCTAATATTTCCACATCTGTCAACTCAAGATAAATGAAATAATCATACAAGTATTCAAAGATAAAAGTGAACCATTTCTAATTCGTTCTTGTAGTTCACCTAATTTATAAGATCAAAATGTTACAATAAATAAACAGTGCAGCAATATATGTAACTAAAATGGGTCAGCAAAGATGAACACATTTACCAGCAATCATATTTTCAAAGAAAGTATAAAAATTCCTAGTTGTGAAAAATTATTAGTTAACAATTCCTATCTGGCAGTAAAAATGATGCTAAACAACAATGTCCGAGACATGAGTTTTCCTAATTTTGTGCACGACTTTTCACTCCTTAACTATCCCTAACTGCATGTATTACGTAGCTGCATGTATCACCCTGACACAACTTAATTTCAACCCATGAAAAACAGTATAAATAAAAAAATAAATGAATTATATTGATGGCGATATAGAGTTTTTTCAAACTGCATGGTAACCATGATTGACGAGATTTTTAAGTCAGACATTTTCCGTTTGTGGTCGGTAGAGCTATACAATTGATTTGATACAAACAAATGATGAACTATCATAATATATCATAAAAATCCCATTAATGTCAATAAATAACATCAAATCACCTGATGCCTAGCTTTCTCAAACACCGTTCAAGTCCATTTTCTTCGTATTCTACCTTCGAAATCCAAAAATCCTGAAATAAGAATTAAAATGAAACATTTAATTTTGCTTTCTTCGTAGAACAAATCATTACAGCAATATTATTTGATCCTTATATTGCAATATTATAGAAGTGAAAGGAAAAAGAATGGACATATGTATGCATTTACAAATGTATACTTACTGCATCCCGATCCCTCATAATATTTGCTAATACAGCACCACCAAGAAACACCATATGCTGCCTCCTTGGAGGAGCTTCAATTCGAATTTTAAACTTCTGAAATTATACCATTTTTACATAACTGCCAATAATCCAGTTATAGTTAAATGTCAGATCTGAAATCTTAGCATAAAAGAATTGCATCAAAATACCATTACAAAATATAGCCCGGTAGCTTATCAAGAAAAAATGTTTCAATTAATATTTTTTTCTTCATAAGCTTTTAATTAATAAACCTGAAATGCTTCTGTATTTCCTCGCAGAACTCGATCTAGATAAAGCTGCTTAAGTTCGCGTTCCAAACGACTCTGAAGACCGGGATACATAGTGGTACCACCAGATAATACAATATGTTTGTAAAATTCAAGTCGGGTATCTGAAACGAAAAAATACTGTTGATAAAGTTCAAAATTGGAGACTTCTTACTAACAGTTTTATCGTTTTACCACGATCCCTTATTCATTTGACCTCACAATTTCGTTTTACAATTTGAAAAATTTTTTCTTCAAAAATAAAAAAACGAATGGTTTAAATTTACATCAACTTCAAATCTAGGAAAAGCAGAGGAGTAGAAGTTCTTCAGTTACTTCTCTTAAGAATACTACTTTTTTCACTGAATGCTCTTTTTTTCGAATTGCTGTTCTTTTCGAAACTTATCGCTGCAATGGTAACCAAAAAAATCCTAAGTGCTTTATACATGCTATATATGGTAAAACATGAGAAAGATTTCGTATTTCAAATAAAGTCATTTTCCATCAAACAGCAGATAATATCGCCACCAATCAAGGACAGCTTAGATCAAGTACACATTCAATTTTATCGCCTGAAGTTGTTTTTGCAATTAACAAAGAATGCCAAAAATATGAGCCACTCACCGATGTCAGCAGACTGTATAACCCCAAACAGTAATTCACTGAGACCTGACCTTTCAACATTAATTAAATGTGGTTGAAACAAAATTTCAGGTGCTTCAAATCTTTCGCCTCCAACACGAATCACACGACCATCCGGCAACTAAAGTAGTCCGTATTTCAAAATCTAATTTTATAGAACAATATACTAACATTAAATGCTTATTTTACAAGAGAATGTATGTATTAACAAAGCAAAGAGCCATGTTGTCCAACTTCAGAAAGTCAGATGATTTTTTTGTTACAAATGTTATTAAATGATCACATCGATGGCTGAAGTACAAGACAATTGGAAACATAGAGGTAGGAATAGAAAAATCACTACCAATATTCTCTGAATACTTACAGTATATGATTCGGTGAGTACCGTCGTTTCCAGAGCTAGATCTTGTTCTTTTTCCACGTCATAAGCTACGTAGCATAATTTTTCTTTTAGCAAACGAACAGTCTCGAAATCTGCTGTATGGTTGAAAGCGTAACCTCGCAGTAACAAAAGCTGAAAATTTATCGAGTTAGGATTATACAACAGAAACATGCTTAAAATTCGTTACTTTTATAAAAACTTATAAATTTGGCAGGACAACCTATTACAGGTATTCTCCAAATTTCTAAAATTTATTTTTACGGAAAGAAAATTTACAAAATTGAGGGAATATTTGCATTTGTTTCCAATAAATCTGAGAGAATACAAATTTTTTCATTTAATAACAATGATAACCTTAAAATTATTTTAATATAAAACAAAGATGCAATAAATTAGAAAATCGTTCATATACCTTAATTAGATAACGAGTGATGTCACGTCCAGCTATATCTAAACGACGCGTCAAGTGATTCAAAGCGTATCCTTCGTACACCGGACAAATGTGTGTTACACCTTCACCACTGTCAACAACAACACCCGTAAGTAATCCTTGATGATAAAGTGTCAATACTGCCTAAAAATTTTACTCCACAATTGGAGAAATCGAAGATGAAATTTCCAAGATATGATGAAAAAGGATGAAGTAAAAATGAATATCATCAAATCTTGTTAATCACAACAGCAAACAATGGAAATGAATAAAAAAATGAAAATAGTAAACAATGGAACTGAATAAAAAGATGGAAATGTTTATTAAAACGGCCAGCTCGGATTTTTGACTGTCGTTTTCAAAGTAGCGTATCAAACGAAACATCGAGGTTTAATCATGAAGTGATTACGCAGAATGGTCAGTTACAAAAATCTTTTCAAGTAGCATTAACTGCAGCATGGTTAAAACTAAAGAAAGCTGCGTTTAATGACAAATAGTTCTGGAATCCTCGTGGTTATAGTGCTCGTTGAATACTCTTTCATCTCCGACAAAGAATCAAATTTTTCTTGAAACTACTTAATTTTGCAAAAGAAAACTTACTTGCACAGCAACATAGAGGGAATTGAAACCGTACTGCTCGAACATAACTTGAAAAAGTTTCTCACGGTTACCACTTGGATTCAACGGTGGTTCCGTAAGCAGTAATTTGCAATCCTTAAATAAAATTAAATAAATTGTACCAAATAATACGCTGTAATTTGCAATTAAACTTCATCAAAGTCATGCTATGTTACACAAATGTCTAGTAAATTAGTCAGTCTTGAAATAAGGTCATGAATGATAAAAAAGGAAAGAAATGAGAACACACTTTCGGATCAATATCCATCTTTTCTGGACCAAATGTATAGTCCCAGACATGACCCATGTCATCCCAATTTCTAACTATTCCATTTTCCATTGGATACTTGCATTCTAACATCTGCCTTAACTGAGTGCATTCTTCACCAACCATAAGATCCTGAAAATCAACAATCTAGAAATTCTTTCACCTAACGATAGGATCCAAAATTGTCCTTATCTAAATTTAAAGAAAACGCTCCAAATGATTACGTGAAAAGTTTACCTTAATTTCTATATTGCCGACTTTCTGCGATGATCGCACCAGTGGGCGTCCTACCACTGAAGGAAATATGTGGGCAGGAAAATTCGTTCCACCATAACCACATTTGACAAACTAAAATTTACATATTTAATTGACCATCTTGAAAATTATGCGTCACTAAATTCAACTTTAAATTACAGATTGAACTCGATAAAAAAACGATCAAGTATCCTGAACTCAAACAGATTTTTCCATATTAAAATCTTTTTAGATAAAAACGATTACTCCAGTGCCATTGTCAACGACGATAAGCTTCCGACCTTGTGAATCCATAGCGATGCTTAGAAACTAGCAAAATATGCTTTAATAACCAATTATTACTTGATCTGCTATCTTTCGTTAATCTTATAAGTTATGCCTGCAATGCTGTAAGTACGTTGGCCATAATAAAAAGTTGATACTTAATCAAAGATCATATTATAAATATCAACAATTCTCTACTAAAACTGGTATTTATTATTTTCGAAAAAATAGGAATTTTAAGCAAAACAATAGTTAAGAATAAGATACGACAGCACGGATAAGTAAAATGTCATACTGCTAAAGAGAAACAAAAAATTAATATAACAGTTGTATTAATTAAAAGTGAAGTAACTGAAAAGAAAATAATGCATAAAAAAGTGAAAGTGACTAAAGAGAATCATAAAAATGTGAGGAATAATGCTAAAAAAAGTGGGGAAAAAGATGTCAAAGTTAAAGTAAATGTTTATGCCGTCTTAAAATAATTTTTACAAGCAATATATTTGGTGGAATTAATGCATGTAACTGTAAGATGATTACATATCTACATATGAGCAATAAATTTCAAACACGATTGTTTAAATTTTGACGTATGAGTATATATATCAAAAATAATTTTCATGCACGAACACTTAAAACTTATACAAATCTAATTATATCTTATATATCACAAAATGTTTTGAATTTTATATGACGTAATCTACGTACGTCTAAACAAATCTCAAAATTTAACATAACATTTATTTATGCAAATAATGAACATTTCCATGACTCATTAAATTATGCTTTTCAAATTACGGTATAAAAGTTAGCGTTTTAATATCACTCTGCATTAGATCAGCGTTAAATAATAGAATGATATAGTTGATGATTAAAGTTCCTGATTGTGACTTCACGAATCATTGCTGTTAGTTAATCAATGATAATAACTAGTTAATATTTAGAATGATTTAAATTATCCAATCAATCAAACAAATCTTACCAGTAAATATCGAATGGAAGTTTTGAATGTTAAATATTATGTTTGGATTTAGAGTAAATTTATCAATAATTTCGATTAATTTATTAATCTGTTAAATTGATCATTCTATTGATAAAAAATTTAATCATAGTTGCAATATAATATGCAAATGATTACAGGATAAAATTTTTGATATGTAAAAAAGGAAACATTTAATTTTACCTGATTTATTACAATTATTATTTTTCTTATAATTAACTTAGTAGAAAAACTTTTCCAAATATAGATTTGATTGATATATATTTTAGTTAACCATTTGCTAATTCATTTTTCCTTCCTATGAAAATTTATAGGTATGGAAAAAAAAACTTTTATAAATTATATCATTAATATTATCACTTATTATTTACTTTTTTTCTTCATACATTTTCTTCATGTTTGTTTTTCAATTATAAATAAATCATAAAATGCATCGGATTAGAATGATACGACAGTAATACATTCATTTTACGGTGATGTTTTGTTAAATAAGTTAGTTAATTTATTATGCGATGGTGCCTCACTATACGATATTTAATTCAATAAGTATTTAATTTAATACGGTAATTATTTAATATTAATATCGTAATTTAATTCACTTATACAAAAGCTTATATAACACTTCATTTAGTTATACAGTATTGGATTGTTTAGCATATTGTTTTCATTGCTGGTTAAATAGATAAGATTATAACATTTTATTAATATTCATTCAATGAACACATTCAATCAGCAATGAAACAATATGCTAAATGAGTAAGTAAGTATTGTATTAAGTAATTATTGTGCAATACGTAATGTTTCCCAGTGCTAATTTTCATTCAACAATTTATGATATAAATTTAGCTTTAAAAAATAAACTTTCTAAATTATCCATTTTTCTTGAATAAAGAAAATTGTGATGATCATCTCCTAAAACATATTAACATATAAAGTAAGCTTAAGTTGAGTACTTTTGTATGTTTCCACTAATCAAAACTTTGATTCTAATAAAACTTTTTAATGAAAATTCAACTTATTACTTTATTTTTAGGAATAATTAGAAAGTGTAGAATTTAAATTGAATTGAACGCTGTTACATACGATTGAAACAAATTTGATTTTAAAATATTTTTGTTTTTCTCTTACAGAGAAAAAATTCTCTTGTAGAAATTTAAAGTTAGAGAAAAATCATTGTTCAATAATAACGATTTCTTCCCAACAACCATTATTCATCTTTTATAATTTACTATCAGAAATTTTTGATTATTCTCGAATAGATGGATATGAATCGAATTTATTTATAGCTTTGATTGAATGAGTTTGATGAGTGGCAGAAGAAAGTGTGAAAGTGGAAGAGAAAAATTTTTTTGCAAATAATTTTAACATCTAATTAAAATTAA
Source organism: Cercopithifilaria johnstoni (assembly GCA_916381525.1). Taxonomy (NCBI): domain Eukaryota; kingdom Metazoa; phylum Nematoda; class Chromadorea; order Rhabditida; family Onchocercidae; genus Cercopithifilaria; species Cercopithifilaria johnstoni. Next base: position 36,099 of record CAKAEH010001497.1, read on the forward strand.
ATAAGACAAAAGTGTTGATTCATTTGGCTGGAATTAACAATTAATTCTTTTCAGTTTTTCATAACTTTGTGAAAAAAAAATAGAAAACAAAAGTTGATGCGTAAAAGCATAAAATTGATTGTATTTTAAAAGATATAAATTATTGATTTTTCCAGATAGTTTTTTTTTTTTGAATTCGTTCATTTTTATATTTTGAATATGTGCAAAATTAATGTTGTAAAATGTTGTAATAAATGAAATTTTCATGGAATATTTGTTGCACTTTTTACTGTAGCAAAAAGAGAAATAATGTAAGTTTTCGTTTTTTTTTTTTAGGCTATTTTAATTTGTTAAACTTTTTTAAGCTTATACCAAATTGCACTTAATATAAGCAATTAAATGTTCTATAACAATTTTTCATTGTGAGAAACTTTTTTTTAGTGCTAATTTTCAGTTCGGATACATCATAAAGACGCTAATTACTTTGTATTAGATAGCTTTCTCATTATTTTTTGACTAATTTCTTTTGTTAAATTAGGCTACTTTTTTTTTTGAATATTGATTATTTTGCTATTTTGATTAGTATTATGAAAGTGGAAATTCGGAATATTTGCTATTAAACAATCTAATCAGTAATAATACCGGATAGAGTTTCTGCTATATATTGTAGACAAGGAAATTGTTGTAAGCGAAAATCTGCATGTACTAAATAATAATATAATCGTATATTGCATTCTACAAACGTTTCAATTGACATATCAAAGAAAAAAATGCGGTAATTTCATTAATGACAAATGCGCCATATTTTTCAATGCTTTTTGAAACAATTAAAAAAGGAGTTAAGAAATGGAAAGAGAAATGATTTTATCATCATAATGATAATCCATCGTTTTTCCATGTAATCATTTCACTTATGAAAAAATAGGATCTAGCTTTGAATTTTATTTCTTAGTCTATCTAATTTCTGATTCTTCTATAGTAATTCAGTTTTTTTTTTTGAATCTCATACAGCCTAACTTCTGAATCACATATAATATCACATTCTTAATCTTGTACAGAAATAGAATGCTATACAGCCTAATAGAGTAATAAAGTTTAAAGTCTAATAGAGTAATAAAGTTTTGAATTCGTGCAATAATAAAATTCATATCATTATTTCAATTTCAGGTATAAAATTTTGTGCTAATGGTAATATTCTACTTTCTTTAGACCTTTCAACAAAATTAAATTTGCTAATTTGTTAAAATTTGAAATCATTTGAAAAACTTCTTTAAATAAAATTATCCTTATTTATTAATTATAAAAACAAAAGTTCATCAACAATTTTATTTACTATTCTTCTTGCAAAATTAATTATTTCCTTCATATAAACAAAATAAATATCTTTATTTTAGTAAAAATAAATTTTATTAAAAGATATGCAATTGCTATATCATTCCGAAAGCTTAATGATTTTGCAGCAGCAATTTAATAATTTTATAATTAACTTAACAAACATTTTTTTTTTAATTAGATAAACAACTACTAAATAACTTTTCATAAATTAATAAATGGAATTTATAAATTATTGAAAAAATCCCTTTTGATTTTAATTATGACATATAATTAGATATTTAAATATATTTTTGTTTGTTTATTTATTTTGGTAAAAATTAATTGTTATAATTTAAGTTGCCATTTTAATACATAATATGACAAAAATTTTGAGAGAAATTTTGGAACGTTTTTTCAATTAAAATTATAATTAAATTAATTAAATATGAAAAATGATTAGGCATAGCAAATAGATTATACATCGTTTATTTTTTAACTCAATTTTTTTTTTGAACTTTAATTAACTATCTTTTAAATACTTTTTCCAATTGTTCTGTTTTAAAATAAGCTAAAACAAAAACTTATCCATTTCAATATCAATAATGAAAAAATAATTAACTATCCTTTAAGTGCTTTATTCCAATTGTTCTGTTTTAAAATAACCTAAAATAAAAACTTATTCATTTCAATATCAATGATAAAAAATAATTAACTATCCTTTCAGTACTTTCCCTATTGTTCTGTTTTAAAATAAGCTAAAACAAAAACTTATCCATTTCAATATCAATAATGAAAAAATAATTAACTATCCTTTAAGTACTTTATTCCAATTGTTCTGTTTTAAAATAACCTAAAATAAAAACTTATTCATTTCAATATCAATGATAAAAAATAATTAACTATCCTTTAAGTACTTTCCCTATTGTTCTGTTTTAAAATAAGCTAAAACAAAAACTTATCCATTTCAATATCAATAATATAAAAAATGGGTAAATGATACGAAAGGGTACGAATGATTTATGTGAATTGAAACTGACAGGTGTTGGTGGTGGTTAGTTTAAAACAAAACAAAAAAGAACGAAACGAAATGAAACGAAACGAAAAATTTGTCATAAAAAAAAATTTTCAACAAAAATTTGTCAAATTTTCTATGATTTTTAGTTATTGCTGTCGCTTTCCCCGTTCTTCTATCTATTGTTTATTTTCTTAAAAAATAAGTTTTAAAAAAAAAAAAATTCAACTTTTTTTACGAAATATATTTTTCCTCCTCAACTGCGTCATTCATTATTTGATTGTTGTAAAATTCGTTTTCTTTTTAGAGAGAGAAAAAGAAATATTAAAGCTGTTTTCAACTGATATTTAAAGCAGAAACAAATGATAGATATACATATGTAATGTAATTTGTTGTATTTTTCAACTATTTAAAGATTTCCATATATTTAACATGTATCATTTTGCAATTGTAAATTTATAAATGGTATTGTTTGATTTTTAATTTGTTACAACTTTACAGTAATACAAATGTCCTACAACTTTACAGTAATACAAATGTCCTGCAGATTTACAATAATACAAATAATACAGTAAATACAAGTAATACAGTAATACAAATGCCTTACAACTTTACAGTAATACAAACAATACAGTAATGCAAATATCCTACAACTTTACAGTAATACAAATGTTCTACAACTTTACGGTAATACAAATAATATAGTAATACAGAGTTTCTCTATTTTGTATATTTTGATTGTAATTTTTTTTCGAATGCATTAAATTGTGAACTATTACGATGAACATTTTTTTACTGCATATATTTTAATTTTAACAAATATTAAAATGAATGAATTTTAAGAGTTGTCGAAAGAAATTCGAAAATATTTTTTAAATTCTTATTCAAATATTATATTGCTTTTTGCTAATAAAAAAATAAAGATTATTAATAATAATAAAGATAATAAAAGTATTTATTACCTATTGTTTACAATAAATAAACCAAATAAATAATGTGAAATTTTGATTAGCCATTTCTTACTAATAAATAAAACTAACAATAATTAGTATATAAAAAATTACAATACCGTATAATACAACTGATAATGATGAAGATAATGAAAGTAGCAAATTATTTAATATTTATAATAAGTAAATAAATGAATAATGTGAAATTTTGTTTACTTGGGATATGTGATTTTAAATCTGATAGTAAACATTAAATATCAAATGAATGATTGGTAAATGATAACAATTGGACAATATTTCTCAATGGTAAAGCGTTATTTGAGAAATCTTTTCGAGTGCTTCACCACAAAGTCATTCGTATTAGTTTAAATTTATTTTAAATTGTATAATTTCGAAATTTTGTTCCTTCCTTTTCTCTTAATTATTTTTTCACTTTAATTTTTGATAATTATATTATTTCATTTCATTTTAATCTATTAATTCATTAACTATTTTACTTATTATTTAAAAAATAATAATTACTAAATTTTTTTTAGTTGAATAATTTTGAAATTTCATTTCTTCCCTTTCTAATTCATTAACTATTTTACTTATAATTTAAAAAATAATAATTATTAAATTTTTTTTTAGTTGAATAATTTTGAAATTTCATTACTTTCCTTTCTCTTAATTATTTTTTCACTTTAATTTTTGATAATTATATTATTTCATTTCGTTTTAATTTATTGATTATTTTGTATATAATTTAAACGGCAATTATTACAGAGGGGAAAAGAAAGAAGAAAAGATTTTTTTTTTTAATCAAAATATTTGTTTAATAAATAAAAATTAAATGATTAGAAACTGTAAACATGCAAACCAAAATATATGCCTTTAAAAAAAATCAATATTTATGCTTTATAAATGAAAATTTGAGGAATAATTAAAAATAAACAATCGAATAATACATTTGATAAAATGATAATAATCAATAAATACCAGTTTGTTTATAATAGATAAATAATAAATAAATAAAATATTTATTATTTATTATTAACGATAGTAGTAGTAAGCAAATATGTTCAGTTTTTCATTTATAGTATTTTAAAAAAGAAAAATATTATATCATATAAATAGACTATTGATTGTTTTCTAATTTCTCTAGAAATAATCGGTCCTTTTGAAAGATGTAAATTAATATTCTAACAAGTAATTCTATAATGATTGCATCGTTTCTCTTTTTCTTGTTTCTAAATTATTGATTGATTTTGGATGTTATGAAATTTTAGAACTTCTAAACTTCTCTACAAGTGATGATATTTGAAGCTGATGTGATCATTGGACCAGATGAGCTGGAAAATAATTTCGATTCTCAGGCCTATCTTTTGGTATAATCTTTTAAATCTCTAACTTCGGATAGAGAAAATTTGTAAAAGCATAATTTATAATAAAAATTCTTAAGTTTGAGAGGGTTGCAACTTTAAACAATTGAGATAATAAAATTAATTTTCGGAATTGAAATAAAGAAAATCAAAGATAGTTAAAGTTTAACATTTTAAAGTTGAATAAATTGGGATCTTAAAATTTAGCAGAAATTATCTTATGCAATTATAAAATTTCAGATGTTTTCTTTAAATACAAAAACGAAGTGGAATTGAATTAATTTAGTAATTTGAAAACTAATTTAACGAAACTGTAAGTTAATTTAAGGAAATGACAACTTTGTTATTATGCTCTTTATGCTATTGAAACGTTAACATAAATTAAGCATAACCATTTTAGGATTATTTTTTATTCAAAATTTAAAGACTTAAATTTGATTGGAAAAAAAATTGTAAAAATATTAAAAGTAAAATATAACTAAATAGTAAAAAAATTTTTTCCTAAAAAGAAATTATTTTTAATAAATATTTTTTAACGGATATTCTTTCTATTGATTGAATTAAATTTTTGATGAATCATAAATTAAATTAGATTTTATGAATTAATTCAGGATTTTTATCAACATGTTGATGATCCGGCTATGCAAATGATGATTATGTTATTACCAACTATTGCTGAACGTATTGATTGTTGCGATAATCTTTTGGATTTTGGTGCTGGACCAACCATACACGTTTCGGTTGTTTTCAGGAATAAAGTAAACAATGTAAACATATTACATTTTCCGATAAACCGTTCATTCCTCCGTTTTTTTGCATATTTCAAATGAATTAATAACAATTTTAAATTGCTAAGAAAAAAGTGAGAAGCTATTATTTTATTTTCTATTTTTCAAAAATTAACGATATGAAAAAAAATTTAAAATAATATTTTTATTTTTAAAAGTAAAATTAACATTATACTGCTGTTACTCTTGGCTTTTTTACGTGATGAAATTTGCAAATATTTTAAAATTTAACGAACTGATATCAAAAATATATAAGTACAAATAATGCTTGAAGGGTTTTAAGAAGAATATTATGTTATATTGGCAAATAATAGCAAAATTTCTTTCTTTCTTTAGATTCTCATTTTCTTTTCTTCGAAATAAAATTCATCGAAATTGTATAAATTTCAACTCGCTAGTGTAAAAATTTAACTTTGAAAATTTTCTGATGTAAAATTACGATAACGAAAAGTAGCACTAAAATTTCGTTTTTCTTTAGATCATCGTTTTTCTTTTTCGTTTTAATATTTTTCAGATCAAATTTATCAACTGTTAAAAGTTTAACTCAATGACGTCAAAATCAAACTTTTAAAACTTTCAGATGTAAAGTTATGATAATAAATGGTAGCATTAAAATTTTGCTCTCTTGTTTTCCTATCATCTTTTTTTTCTCTTTCTTTCTTTCTAGCACTTTTCGAATGAAATTTATTAAAATTTTAAAATCATAAATAATTTTTGAAGAAAAATTTTTAAAAGAATATGGTGCTGTAAAAGAGAAAATGATAACGAAGGGAAAAAATTGTTTAGGTAAATTAGGCTGAGCAAAAGAAAGAAGGCATTCATTGCTTTTGTAGAAATTCATGTAATAATTAATTAATTATGAGTTGTTCTATTTTTTTTTTGTTTTTAGTTTTTCAGCAAATTTTTTAATTTAAAATATTTCATTCGTTTCATTTCTTTTCTTTTTAGAGAAGAAAAAGAATATTTGGCAAATTGTTTGAAATGAAAAATGATGAAATTAAGAAAAGAAAAACGAAAAAGAGAATGGATAAATAAATTGGTGCTAACATTGTTGTTCCTAAATTATTTAACAAATAGTTTTTATAAATTTAACAAACTAAAAAGTAAAAGATTGCAAAAATTGAAAAAAAATGAAACGGTTTAATAAACGGTTTAAAATAAAGATGTAAGCATATCCGAGCGAGCAAATATAATTTGCAAAAAATAATTATTTCGATGATAATTGCATAAAATTTAACAAAGTGTTGAAATTTTAAAAGTTTTCATATTAAAATTATTTAAACTTTCTTTTAAAATTTGGTTAGCCTTGGAAAAAAAAGATGCTTCAAACATATAAGGCTGGCATGAAATTGTTATGAGTAAAAAAAAAGGAAAATTTGTTGTCCTAAAATTTTATCCTCGAGAAATCTATTAAAACATACATAGATACCGAAAAACATAAATGACAGTAATTTGCAGATCTTTTAAACAGATCAGAATTGACTTTAAATTGAATTTTGGTACAATTAATTCATTTATAAAAACATTAATTTATAGATTGGATGAATTTTAGTCTAATTATATTTCAGATATACTTAGCTGATTATTTGCCGCAAAATATTGATGAATTAATTCGATGGACAACTGGTCGAGGTTCATTTGATTGGACACCGGCGCTTAAAATGATTGCGACAGTAGAAGGTTCCGGTTGGTTGCAACTGAAAGAAATGGAAGAATACACTAGGTCAAAGGTCGTAATTTCAATTACAAAAATGATATTTTTTAGAAGTTTTTTGTCTACAAATTGTAAATAACATTGGAGAGAAATATGGAAGGAAAATATGTTAATTATAAGTGGTAAATAATTGAGATAAAACATTGTTAATTATATGAAATCATTGTATAAAGTTATTCGTATATTTTCCGAATAAGTTATTATTTTAATTTTCTACAGATTCGATCAGTTTTTCATTGTAATTGTCATAATAAACCATCGATAAGTGCCCCGGAAATTTCTCAAAATAATTTCGATGTAAGTTAAACTAATGAATAATTGTATTACATAAGCATTTTATATATTGCTCAATCGATATTAATAATTAGCACTTTTGATTTTCATATTCTGAATTTTCATTTCTTGATTTCTGAATTTTTGTATTTTGATATTTATATTTTTGTCAGAGATATTCTGAAAAATATATTTAGTACGACATATATATTTATTATATGTATATTATAAATATATTATATATATACATAATATTTTTTTCACTTTAATTGATAAGATTTAATTGAGAGAAGAAATAATTTTTAAATATAAATTTTACTAAACAAATTTGTTATCTATTCTTTTGTTTCTTTATTTTTGAATGAATTTTTTTTAGAATTAAAATTTCAGATAGTTGTAAGCATCCTTTGCTTGGAATACTGCTGCAATAGTATAACAGAATATAAAGAAGCAGTACAAAATGTTGTAGATCAAGTAAAACCTGGGGGTGAACTTTAACCTTATAGCTTCTTTCCTTTTTTTTTTCTCTTAGAAATTATATGCAAAATAATATTGTCCACTGCAGTGTATGTTCAAATAATTAACTCAAATTGAAATTACATAAAAATTTTTAGCGAAATAAATTTCAAAATTTGTATATTTTAAAACATTAAAGGATTTTGTAAATTGGAATTGAGTAGAATGTGATTTTTCAAATAATTTTGCTTATGAATTTTTAAACTTAAAATGAATAATTAAAATTTAAATTCAATTATTCAAAAAAAAAATAAAAGAAATTACTCAACAACTAACGACTTTTTTAGGTTGGTTTGTAATGGGTGGTGTGCTAGAAGAAACGTGGTGCTCATTTAGTGGACGTAAATTTGCATGTTTATATCTTACCGAAAATTCATTATTTGAAGCATTACGTGAAGCAAATCTTTTAGTCGATGATGAGCAATCGAGAATTTATTACTGTGCTCAAGGCATTTTTCTCATTTGTTGTAAAAAGCAAATTTGAATAATAAATTTCACACTTTGCACATTTAATTCTTTGTTTTGTTATTACCAACCTTTAAAACATCTTTTAGTTTTGCATCATAAAAATGAAAAGGAAAAAAATAAACAATTTACCAAAATAAATCTGTAATTTATTTCCATTTTCATTTGTTTATTATTATAAATTCTACTTCGTATAAAACATTAGTTGTTTATTATTTTTTATTTAATTAACTTTTCAAATTATTTGTTCAAATTATTCTTAATTATTTGCTTATTTTTGCTCAGAAGAAAAGTATAACATCGAAAGATTGAAGTTAATAGACTACAATGCTTATTGCAACCATATTTCATTAAAATAAGTTAAAAAGTGTAGTTAGTTTAATAACAAATGTATATATACATATCCAACAACACAAAATAAACCTGAGCTTATCAATGATAGCTTATCGATATAAGCTTGTTAAATGAGAAAGTTAAAGGCAATAATCTAATACTTTATGCAATTGTTGAAGGAAAAAAGGAAAACAAACTTCTAGTAGAATATTTATTTTATTTTTGGCCCATTTTTATTCATATAAAAATTTATATTTTTCACAATAAAAAGAAAAATATTCAGATATTGATTAATAAGAATAATTCATTTCAATAAGAGTTTTTAAAAATTAAATATTTTGTCTGAATATGAATAATATAAGTAAAACAAGAAGAGAAGGTTTCTTTTCAGATTCTTTGCGCTTTGTCATTTCAGATTCTTTGCATGATTTGTTTTTACTTATTTTTCGAGTCTGAATTGTTCGGAATAGAATGTAAAAGGAAGTAAGAAAAAGGCTCTAAGAGTTATTAAAAAAAGCTTTATCAGCCTAAACAAATTTGAAACAATATAATGTCTTGAAAAAATTTATAATGTACTAATAAGATTTGATATAACTGTTCTCTTCTATAGTCTTCATTAGAATTGATAGTCACGTTATATATTTTCTATCAAATTTAACTTTTTTTTTTTGGTTATCATAATCAATGGAAAAAAAAATTGAGACTTAATTGGAAAGAAAATTATCCCAATGGTTTACTGAAAAAGGAATACATTCAGTTAAGGTTAATTATTGAATTATCATTTCAAGCATGGTAAATATTGATCATTATCTTACAATCTTATAAGACGTTAAAAGGCGAATGAAACAAACAGCAAAAATACTAAATTTATTATATTTATTTAACTTTCTACGGTAGTTTACAGTATGAAATAGAATTACGGTACCATTAGATCTACACAAATATCAGCTAATAGTAAGAGAACGCAAAGATGAAATGTTTGTCAGTAGAATTTAACGAATAAAAATGAGTGAGAAATGGAAAATATTGAAAAGAAAACAAAACAAAAAGAACTCATCAATCATTATCAATTTTATCATTTTTAACACTGCGAACCAATTCAAGACTAAATGTACTAAGAAAGAAAGATTCTTATAATTTGCATTTGTAAACAATAAATATTAAAATATTAAGTAATTTCAATTTATCATGCAAAAATTTGGTTGACTTACGTGAAATTTCATCGTTTATCAGTTATTGCATAGAGGAAATAAAGTACAGTGTAAAAATGAATGAACACAATACCGGAATGCAGTACCGGAATTCATCAGAAATGTTCCGTTTGCAATTTTCATAAAAAAAAAATCACTTTAAAATATTCCATTTATAATTTTCATAAAAAAAAAAATCATTTTTACAGTAAATTAACCTATCAATTATTTTTCAGTAAGTTTAAATTAATTTGCGATTAAGACATTTTGATAAATGCAACAGCAATTTATTATATAAAAAAGTATTCAGGAAAAGAAAATCATATATTTATATTTGTATTATTTTTTTACATTTATTTTGTATTCAACAAAGATTTTCTCTCTTTTTCTTTCCATCTCTCTCTCTCTCTATGTGATGTTTGTTTGCTTTTAGAAACAAAATTTAAAATTAATTAAAAACTAAAAAAAAAAATTATTTTCGAATTTTTTAATAGATCAATATCAGTATTATTAAGTTAAATGATTTTCTTTGATAGAAAAATTATTAGAATTATTATGCTTTTTTCTATTATCGTTTAATTACTGATAAAAACTATCATATGACGAAGTGTTATGAATATCGATGATTCGATATCAAAATATATTATTAGTGTTAAATTTACTGTCAACAGACTTCCATAACAATTTTCCAATTTAATTAATACCAATCTTAATCATATGTATTTTGATCTTTCTTGTTGTTTGTTTGTTTTCGTTTGTTCCAATTCAATTACGATTCTTCACAATTCACACTATTAAAATATTTTCCGGACATATGCATAAATTGCACTTGATGTAAGCTACTAACAAATTCATAAAAAAAGAAATTCAATATTCGTGATAAATGAATACTATGTTGGTAAGGTCAAATAATATCAAACTGATAATGTATAGAAAAATTAGTGATTTACGTGAAAATTCTACACGATGTACACGTATTATTTACCGTATTATTGGGATATACGTGAACTATGAATATGCAAGCACTACTTCATACACGCTAACATGCCTAAAAATAAAGTACATTTTTACATTTACATCCTTCCATGTAAAATTTCTTACGTGATATTTATGGTTCAAAATGTCACGTAGTATGACAACTCCGCCCCATGAAATATCTTTTTACTGTACAACAACAATCATCATAAAACAATTTCTTTTATTGCAAATGATATCCCTAAAAAGAGACATACATTAATATACGTGCAAACACTTAATACGTGCAAAAACATCCATGCATGTAAGCATGTACACACATATACATGTATAAGTATGTACACATACACACACATACACAACTACATACATACAGACAGACACAGAAATAGACAAATAGACAATCTCCTCAAAATATTGATTGATTATTAGTTGCCATATCGGCTGGTATTAATGACTGATGTATTTTTCTCTATTTGCCGTGTTTTATTTCATTCAAAAATAATTATCCCAAATTAATTAAATTATTAAAATTGTCTAAATTTGATTATTCATTTATATAATTCTTTTGTTTATTCATTCCATTAATTTTATTACTTACTTTTTATATTTATTTAATAATTTATTAACATTATAATATAATTATTTAATTTTATCTCATATATTATAACATATGTTTGAATTGGAAATGTTTATTTAATTAGAATTTAAAAATTTAACATTTAGCTAATTAATATATAAACGCTGTCAATGTTAATTAATTAATCTTTTGTAAATATTTAAAGATTAAAATGTATGGTATATATTATGTGGGTATTGTTTTGGAAGTATCTGTTGATCGAATTAAAGTATTGAGAAGAACTAAAATTTATCAATTTAGCTGTAAAATACCAACAAATATTGTACCAGGCAGTTGGATCAATTTCGCTGTAAGTGATTTATAGCCATAAAACAAAATTATTATTCATATTTGACGGATTAAATTTAAATTGAATTTTTCATTTGGATTTACCCAAATTTGTCATAATGCATACGTGAACCTGAAAACCAAGCTAGAAACTGTGATCTGTATTATTTTCATTTGCCATTTTGGTGATTTTTTTTTAATTACAATGATGATAATTAATTTTCTGTATTTGAGTTGATTTTCATAATTTTGATTTAAATTTAAGTTTAATTTAAAGATAGGAAAAAATTGCACTATTATAAGAAAATTTTCATTTACATAAATTCTTAAAAATATTTGAAATATTGTGCTGGAAAATATATTTCTTCATATATTTTAATTAATGAATGATTTAAATTTCATTTCAGTTTAAATTTTAGTATTTTGAATTTCAGGTATTTTTTTTATTTGTTAAAATTCAGGAAAAGAGATAAATATCGGAATACCGAAAAAGAGATGAATACCGAAAAGAGATAAATACCGGATAAATACCAATAAATACCGGAACATTTTCCTTAATATATGCATAAGAGAAATGCTCAACTTATTTAACTTTCATTGATAAAAGAGGAATAGTTTGAAATGCTAAATTCTGTCTCATTTTATATTTTCAATTCATATTACCAATATATACTTGCCTCATAATTCTAATATTAATTATATTAATTAAAAAAGTTAATTTCTGAATGAGAACATAAGACATATCTTATTGAACTATTATAACTTATGCTTAAATTTTAGTATTTTGAATTTCAGGTTTTTTTGTTTATTTATTAAAATTCAGGAAAAGAGATAAATACCGGAACATTTTCCTTGATATATGCATAAGAAAAATGCTCCATATTTCTAATATTAATTATATTAATTAAAAAAGTTAATTTCTGAATGAGAACATGAGACATATCTTATTGAACTATTATAACTTTTACGCGTTGAAAAATTGAGCTTTAATAAAGTTATAGAAAGAAAATTTGTAGAAATTCATATATCGAATAAACTGTCTTATATCTGAAGCAAAAAACAATAAGTTAATTGGGAATGATCAAATATAATGTTTTCAGGAAAAAGTTCAAAAATAATACAGCTTTTTTTCTAAGTTGTATTTTCTCTTTTATTTTTCAGTTTAGTGATGATTCAATGGTACCAATCATTGAGGCTTGTTCACCAATTCTTCCAACCAGAATTATTAAGTTGAATGGTACTAGTGATTTAGCAAGTTGCCAAATTTCGGTATGTTTCAACATTCATCATATCGAATTGTTTGGTATATATGAAAGTTTTTACATGGTTGTTTTTTTTATTAAAAAATTTTATATGATATTAATTTTTTCAGATTCAAACAGTTGCAGCTATTCCTTGTCGGTCGAATATAGATAATAATTTCGAACAATATGTTTGGTCACCACATTTTGAAGTATGCTTTCTTTTTGCATTGTAATTTGTGAAAGAATTTTTCTTATGTGACTTCCTTCAAGATGATATTATTAAACGTTGCATTGTTTTTTAATTGTCTTTGCACAATGTTTGATAATCTTATGAACTGATGGACTATTGAAAAATTATTTTATTTTTACTGTTTGTTTTGTTAAATTAACCGGATACTTGGATCTGCAAAAATGACAGCCACATTCTTACAATTATTATATGCTTTTTAGGTGATCTTAATTATTGCTACGATATGAATATATGTTTAAATTTTTTGCAGTGGATTCTAGATGACGATGGAATATTTAGCCATGAAAATGTTATGCCAGATATTGTTTACGTAATTTGGATCGAATTGTTGAACAAGCCATTTAATTTTAATAGTAACGTATTGATGAAAGTAACTGAAATTGTTCGACCAGCTCATGATCAACTTCCCATTTACGATGCCGTTAGTTTTGTTTGTGACTGACCGATTAATTTATATCTTTTTTTTTAAGTAATTATAGTTTCCTCTTCCTATTGCTTCGTATTTTCACGTCTACTGTTTAGGATATGAAAAAATTGTCCAATTCTTCCGATGTGCGTTTTTAACTTGCCTTTGGTACAATTCTGTCTTATGGCCCAAGATATAAATCAATCAATCAAAACATGTTAAAATAATCGGTACAGATTAGGAGAGATAGATTGTTTCATCCAGAATGGAACATACTATATGAGGAATCCATTACTGGCTTGTGATACCGCACTGGAACAGTATTCTTTGAACGTTTCCTATTCTTCAAGAACTGCTCGTTGATTCTAGTATTAATATCATTGGAAATTTTGATGAATTTGAAAGTGGTTCATTTCAATATAATGACATTTTAATGTTCTAAACGATATCCATAATTTTCAATATTATTAATGAAATTGTCAAATGAATCACCTCGTAATAAATTTTTCCTTAATTTTTTATTTTTTTGTGAAGAAATTTCTTTTTCAGCCATGGATTGAATCTGAAATGCCAGCCGATGCGGAATTGCTATCAGTTCATTCTTTAGTATGTTTCTTTTTTTATACTCACACATTATCGATGCAGTCATTTTATCATTGCAAATTGTTTTGTGCACTTCCTTATGTTGCGTGATGTCAAAGCCAGTTTTCCTTTTTTTAGCAAAATCGGCCCAAGGACAAAATCAACCCAGCTGCTGTTTATTCAGGATTAGTAATTTGGCGTGATATGACATGTCAACAAAGTGAGTTCTTCAAAACATTGGTATTTTTTTCTATTTAAATTAGGTCTAAAATGCTCGATGTTGCTGGAATGCGGTACAGAAGGCTTGAAATATGACTTTTGCAGCTCTAATTATTTTGTTGCATATTTGAAAATTCAGACATTAACTAAATTGGAATAGGCAAAAATGACTAACATGAGAAGTATATGAACTTTTAGTATTTCAGTAATAATGAATGTTTTGAGATAATCGTAATCAGATGCAATTTCGGTACTCTTACTGTTTTATTTTTCTCCATTTTACTCATATTTACTTGTATTTTCCTGGTTTTCAAAGGTTATTTAAGCTAAATTCACCAAAATCAAATATCATAAAATTCACCGTCTATGTCTCAACTTTTGCTTCTTCCTTCATCCAGTTATTTTATCTGAATTGTAGAACAAGTTGTCTTATGGTCGATAGCAACAGGAATTGTTTATTTTCGTCATGAACAATGCCAAAACATCGCAGTGGGTGCTTGGATTGATTTTGCCGTCCGGATCGGGTTAGTTTTTGTTTTTCCATTTATTTATCGAGGAATTTCCTGCTATAAATATTTTTGACTTCTTGCTTTAGAGTTTCTTATTCTATTTGTTGTGCCATAAGTTTGAGATTTTGTACGATTAGAGATGGTCATAATTTTTTACGAAGAATGACATGATGTTTGAAGTTTCAAATTTTACTTCACAGTTTATTTCATCGACATTTGTGCGCGAAACCCACTTTTGTAATTATAAAAGAGTATTAAGGCGATGATAGTTTTACCTTACAACGTACCAGAAAATTTTGAAGACTGTTAGTATAGCATGTGAAGTTTCTTGCCAGATTTCACTTTTAACTTTGTAGACGAGGTGATGTTTTGGAAGCTCATAAATTGAAGTATTCAAAGAGGCAGATCGTATCTACGAGGGAAGTAAAAGGTAAAGCTCAGGTAGTTATCATTTCTGTTTCATAAAGTTAAGCAAAATAGTAGCATGAAATTGGTTCTAATCGTTTGGATTTATTTAATTATTGATATTTCCGTCAACTTGAATATGTTTTAATCTATATCCATTTTTAAACAATGCATGCTTGCAACAGATGAAAAGCTTTTGCTTCCATTAATTTGAAGTCATAGGATATTCCTGGAAATTGCAGATATGTCAAAAAATGAAGCTACCAGAAAATTTACCTGAAAAAGACTGGATTTGGGTAAGTGATATTGTTGGAAAAGTTTGGATAGAGTTGGATCAGTTTAAAAGATCAGCGGCAGATCGATGGGATGAGTTAGCTGGAAGTGTCACGCATGTCTGGCTTTCTTTCGATCAGTTCTACTCTACAATACGCTGGAAATTTGATTCTATCGTGGAGTCTAACGAATGCGTTAGTTTACATTATATATGTCATAAAAAATACTTCATGTAAGCGGCATACATTTATACGTTCGTTTGTTTAATTGCTAAATTTTTTGCGTATGACATAATTTGCTAATTTGCACCAAATTTTCATCTTTCCAGATACGAGGTATTGAATGTCATTTAAACATTGTAATGGATGTTGTAGTACGTTAGAACAGGTAAAGTTTTCAGCTGTGTCAGCTAAGATTATGCATTATAATCAATAAAATTTTGAATGATTTTCAGGCAGAAACAGAAGATTCTGAAAATATCGAACGTTTCGCCGATTTAGTTAAATTGTGATACGGAAATTTTGCTCCGTTAAATTGTTCATTGCATAAATTTTATGTTGAGAATAATTTTTAAATGTTTTGGTAATGTTCAAAGAGTGTATAATCGTTTCAAAACTTGTTCAGCTTTCATAGATGTTGATATTCTTTCTTTTTTTGCTTTGTTTTACTTGTTTCCTCAGTTACTTTACTAATTTTTGTACCATTATTGTTCATCTCTTCCAGTTATTTTAGTAAGATCTCATATCGATATCAAATAATTTGACCTCTAATAATAAAGTAATAATTGATGTGATAGAGCTCAATGATGTTTTATTAGTAATCAAGCAGATAATGACTCATTCAATCTGCCGCAACCGATCGATACCCAGAAGTTTTTACAGAACAGTCTACACATTCCAGTCTCACCATTGTATTTGTGAGTTCTTTCAGAATGTGCCTGCACCTGTACTAAAATACTACTTTAAAAGTTTCCTCTCGAAGTAATAGGTCGTCGATTGGATATGGGGTGATAAATATGGCAGGTACATGGCCATCTTTTATGAAAATGTTTAACATCTGAGGAGTCTAATAGTTTGATTCATTCTGCAGTGCATAATGTGCAGGTATATCATCGATCCATTTAATAGAAACTCCTTGATTCTTATGTATAGTTAGAAATCGTATTCACTGTTAACATAGTACTCTCACCAGGGAGGATCCCAAGAAATCGAGTAATTCTTTTTTTTAATGTCGAGGAGGATGTTTTGTGGTGGTTTACTTATCGTTTCTCACGGGATTTGCCTGACACTGGGAAAATATCATGAATACTGGTCAATGTTGGCATAATCAGTTAAATTAGATGGAAGTAGCTTTTTAAAAACCTGATGATGTATGAAATAGTCCGACATGTGGTAATGTTACGCAGCCAATATGAAATATACTGGATTTAATGACTGGCCGTACACTCTGCCTTTCGTCGAATTTCAGTTTTTAGGGGTATCATGACAAAGGGATTGGAGAAGGTACGATCATGCCTGACATATAGATATACTTGGGCTAATTTCTGGACTAGTTTGTAAGGACAAGTCGCGGAATCGAAATGAGGCGGATGCAGAGAAGTGTGACTTGATATAGGGCTGCAGGCTGTAGTTTAACACGAGAGGCGCGTTCTTGAATTACGGTGCAATGCAAGTTTTGGTTGCGAGCGGTGATTATGTTGTAGGCTACGCAGAAGATTCGGTGGTTCTTGTGTTGTTCAGTATTCTGCGTATGTATGTAAGTTTATGCATTATGAGTTACGCATTCACTTATTTAAATTGTGCATGATATATGTATA
>CAKAEH010001498.1:0-53267 GCA_916381525.1 Cercopithifilaria johnstoni
TCGTGGACCAATCCATTGCAGAGAATTGCCAGATGAAAAGAGATTGCTGTAGTGGTTTTATTTCCTTTTTAGCGACTTCCCCAAGCCACTTTGGAGTTTTGTCCTACATTCCTTCCTTAACCATATCCAATCTTAATTCTAAAATAATTTCCAAGTGTTTTCTGAATGAAAGAAATATGCACGAGAAGCTATATCATCTTCGGATTTTGAAAATATGAACACTAATTTTTGAAAAATATCACACAAAGGAAAAATTTTTGAAACAGAAAATTATTATTGTTAAATTCTTGACTGATTTTGAAAGGCTTCATCAGATTTGCAATTAATTTGACTGCGAATTCATATATTACATCCATTAATTAACCTTCACAATAAAATAGTTATGATAATAGTAATAATTCTTTTTATAATAATAACAATAATGATAATAACAATAAGATAATAATGATAATAATAATAATAATAATGAAACCAGTTGAATTTTCTTAAAATAATCAATAATATAATTGGATTTATCAAAATGATACGATAAAACAAGTAGTAGAATTTTTTTCGAATTGTTCGTAATAAAGTGAAAAAGAAAAATATTTTCAAAAATTATTTTAATTTTGTTCAAAATTAAAATCTTTAATTTTTATTCTTTGTTTTAAAAAAGATATGAAATTAATAGAATAAACGAATTGCATAAATTTTATTATTTCATTGTTGCAATCAATAATTGTCTTCTTGAAATTAACTTTTTTAATGAAATAATTATTCATTTTACAGTTCGAATATCTTTTGTTTTTGATATTAACAATGAAAAAGAAGCGAAGGACAAATTTCTTAAAGAATATTCTTTGACAAATTGCATTTCTGATGCTTTCATGTATGTCCAACAGAAAGAAAAAAAGCTGTCAAAATTTATTTCGTTCAATTGATTTGAAATTATTAATAATTTAAATCTAACAATAATTAGCAATTGTAATTTTCTAATGTATCTTAGAGATTTATCCCGGGAATACTCGGTATAGTTTGCATTTATTTTATAATATCAAAGTAATTAGTTAGTTTGAAAATTTAAAAAACTGAAATTTTTAAATGCGAAAAATTTTACCAACAGGTTTATTCTCCAGTAATTTATTAATATATATTTTAATCCATCATTTTTTTTTAGTATATCTCAGAGATTTATCCCGGGACTGCTCATTATATACTTTTTCATTCATTTTGTAATATCAAAATAATTAATATGAAAATTTAAAAAGCTATAATTTCTAAGATGTGAAAAATTTTAGTAACAGATTTAATTCTCCATTGAATATAATTTAATCCATCATTTTTTTTTAAAATATATCTGAGAGATTTATCCCGAGACTATTTTTAAAATATATCAGAGATTTATACCGAGACTACTCATCACATACTTTTCCATTCATTTTGTAATATCAAAATAATTAGTTAGTTTGAGAATTTAAAAGCTGAGACTTTTAAATGTGAAGAACTCTAGCGATAGATTTACTATTATTCTTCAGTAATTTATTAATTATATGTTAATTCGTCAATGTGTAAATGGCACATAATGAGCGATACAAATAAGAAAGAAAAGAGAAAATTTCTAAAATACACATTTTTCTAAATTTCATCAAAGAAAAGGAAAGAATAAAGAAAAAGAAAGAAATTACTTTTTAAAATTCTTTGAGCATAACATAATCTTTCCGCTGAAAATTGCAATATTTAAGTTGAAAAAATGCTAAGATCCGAGGAAATTTATGAAAGTTCAATTTCTTTTTTTATCAAATAAATCCATTAAATTATTTATTTTAAATTTTATAAATTATAATTAAATTTAAAGTCAGTAATTCGATAAATTGAAAGGTAAAAAAAAGAATAGTAAACAACATATTGACAAATATATTGTATTAAAAAAATTAAAAATATATTTAATAAACTGTTGAATTGTTTTCTCTACAATAATTTTTCTACGCATTTTTTTATTTTATAGTATATATATTTTAGATGGATTGCAAAATTTAAATCAAACATTTTATTTTTTGTCGTTATTCTTTTAAATTTTGCTGTGTAATATTTTTGATTATTATTGCAATCAATAATAGCATGCCACATGTCATTTATTATTTAAAATAAAATTTTAAAAAGAATAAAAAAATTAGAAAATTAGAAAAATCATGTAGATCAATTAATATTTGCACGATTTGTTGCCAATAATTCCTTTGCTAATGTAGCTTGTCCATTTCTTATCAATGCATCAATCAGTGGTCCAAGCCAATGATTCTTCGTTTTCAATATTTCAATTAGCTTATCAACTTGATCTTCATGTTTTTCCTGCATTAGAAAAACATTGATAATAATAATCATGAAAAAATAATTATTGATTGCTAACGTAGTCATAAAATGAAATTTAAATTAAAAAAGTAATTAATTTCATTCCTGGATTTAAAAAAACAAACAAGCTTATATTATTATAATTAGAGCTATAAATATTTAATATGTGATATGTGAATATAAATTTTAACGAAAATAGAATTTGAATATTATTTATGAACACTGCAATTTAATGCTGTCATACTTCTAACGTCACTTTCCCTTTCTTCAAATTTTCCGAATTTCCAAATTGACAAAAGTCGGAAATATTACATATAATTACAAATCAGCAGGAAATGATTATTATATCAATTTATAAAAATTTTAGACGCTATTTTAAGGCAATATGAAATTCTACGCTTCTTATTAAAATACGGTAATTTTCATTTTGTTGTTTGCATAGGAAAAATTATCCTAAAATATTTTGAATATAAAAATTATCAAAGAATGGATTGAAAAAAGGAAATTTGTGATTACAATTTTATTATTCTTCAAAATTAACACTTTTTTAAAAGTTTGAATAGAAATTATTAATAATTAAATAAACAAAAATTGAATTATTTTTAAATATTTCAATAATTAAAAAAGAATTATTCAAATATATAATAAATACCTCAGAATAAACTGCGCTCATTTCTTGTGAGCGTAAAACTTGCCGTGCAACCAACTGTGGAACTAAATCACGCATATCAAGACCAGTTAATTTTGATCGTAATTGATCCAAATGATAACCTTGTTCAATGCGAATATTAGCTAACGGACGTGGACAAGGTAACGTTTGAGAATCAGTAGACATTGTTTTACCTAAATTATTATTGTATTTTACGATCGCAAATTATTCGAAATAGCAAAAATTAATATTGATCGCATTAATAATACAAATTTAAAAGTTCAATTAGAATTTCTGAATCAATCAATAACTGTCATTTCTTACAATTAATCAAATAAACAGTTTTTTTTTGATATTCCATCTTTGATATCCGATTTCTTTTCCGGAAAAAAACGGAATAATAGTCGGAATATTAAAAAAAATTTTTATTTGATTATTTGTAAAAAAATGAATCCAAAAAAGAAGTATAAAATGCATAAAGAAATAAATTACAATCATGATATTGCACTGATAAATCAAATAAGAGTTATTATTATTGTTATCACCATTGCTAATTATCGGTAGGCAATCTTAACAGTATTGCATCAAAATCATGATAAGATGATTGACCTTTTATTATAGAAAATATTAATAACTTATCTATTTGGTAATGAAAATCATATGTCTGATAATTTGCAGGCATTCTTGTTTTCACTAATAGATAACAAAAACTTTGTTCTTTCTTTTCCCTTTTTTTGTTTTAGATCATTAATTTAATTGAACAACAAAAATGATAACAGTTTTATATGTTTTTTTTAATTGGTAATATTTACATTGTAAGAAATTAAAACATTAATTATTAATCAAAGCATATCGAAAAGTTCGAATTAAAAAACTCTCTATTAACATGATTCATGCAATCCGGATTTGCTTCCGGATCATCCTTCATTCCATTAAAATTACATTTGAAATGTTGACAATTGATAATCCAATCTCTTTTAACGGTTAAAATTTATTCATTGCATACTTTTTATTCGAACAATTAAAATAACATATAACAAATGATAATGATTATCTTATTCTCTAATGACTTTTTTCTTAAACAAAATTTTTTTGAAATTAAAATTATCATTTTATTGTTTATAAGATAATTAGCAATAGAGCAAAAAATAAGCGATATATAAAAAATATAGCAAAATTTCGCAAAATGTCGCATTTTCGTCAAATATTTCTGTGTGTTATGGGAAAACAATTTTGTGGTTAATAGTAACTTTTGTCGATAACTTTTTGGTGATAAGACTTTTAGTGATAAGTTATTTCTTTGGAAGGAAAGATATTTCAGTATATTTGTAATCGATATCTCTTACAAGAAAAATTTAATCATCTTTCTTTTTCTCTTTTCCATTAAAAAAAAAATGTAATGATACTAGAAATATCATTAAGGAAGATGATGGATTAGAGATATTTGCATGTTACACTTATCAACATATCATCTTATCTTTACTATAGTACATTGCCACCCATATTACATGCTTCAATTTATCATATTATCATACTATAAATGCAAATGAATTTTTTGTCAACAACATCAAAACTATGAAAATAATTCGTAATCTTTTATTAGAACAAGAAGAAAAAAGTGATTAACTTCTATTGATAATAATAGCTGATAGAAAAGATCAAATTTCAACATTCTTCGAATGTTGCTGCTAAAAATTCCAAGAGGGTGTAAATTATCGGTGTGTAATAAATAAAAAGTAGAACAATTTACAATGTATGCAAAAGAATTAAACATTCTCTTAATAATATAAACAATAATAATAGTTATTATTGTTCTATCTTCTCATATTTCTTTACTACCACCCCCAATTTCTTTATCTCTTCTACCTTATCACAATTACATATATCTCTTTTTTAAAAATCCAATTTTAAAGAAAAAAACCGAAATTTAAAAAACAAAATTTTTAATAGAAGAAGTTTCAAATGACCTTAAATGGAAAAGATGAGAAGAAATCACTTACTTCTATTGTACGCCTAAAAGAATTCCACACATAAGAAATAAATTGGAATAGTTAAAGAAGTTGTCTTATTTAAAATAATAATAATAAATAAATTGGAATAGTTAAAGAAGTTGTCTTATTTAAAATAATAATAATAAATAAATTGGGATAGTTAAAGAAATTGTCTTATTTAAAATAATAATAATAAATAAATTGGAATAGTTAAAGAAGTTGTCAATAATATTGCTACTTTTTTTTCCTTGTATTTATTTGAAATAATAAGAATAAATTAATTGGAATAGTTGAAGTTGTCAGCAATATTGCTATCTTTTTCTTCGTGTATTTATTTAAAATAATAATAATGAATAAATTGGAATAGTTAAAGAAGCTGTCAATAATATTGCTATCTTTTTTTTCTCATATTTATTTTAAAAAAGAAATAATAAGCACTTTTCTAAAAAAAAAATTCAATATGGTTAAATCTTTTCAAAAACCAATGAATATAAAAACTTCCAACATAAATTTTTGCTTAGGCTGGTTAAATTTAAAAGGAGAGAATAGGCACCAACCATCACATCATTTAGTATGTTTAGAGGGAAAGAGAGAGAGAGAGGGAAAGAGAGAGAGAGAGAGAGAGAGTGGAAAAGAAGGAGGAAAAAGAATGAAATGAGGGAAATATTCGACGTTTTTGCTATGTTTGTAAATTCGTTTTGAAACGAAGAAAAAAGTGAAAATAAAGAATTTCGAATTAAAGTGGCTTTTTCCCACTTTACTTCACTTTTCTTTTGGCCCTTTTTTTCCCTTCCGCTTTTTGTTTGTTTTATTTTTCAATATTTCAACGTTTTTTCATATATTCTATTCTTTCTATATTTCAAACCTTTTTTTAATATTCTATTCCTTCATTATGAATATTCCAAAGTTTTCCGAATATTCTATTCTTTCATTATCAAAGTTTCTTGAATATTCTATTCTTCGATATGAATGTCTCAAAGTTTCTTGAATATTCTATTCTTCGATATGAATATCTCAAAGTTTCTTGAATATTCTATTCTTCGATATGAATATCTCAAAGTTTCTTGAATATTCTATTCTTCGATATGAATGTCTCAAAGTTTCTTGAATATTCTATTCTTCGATATGAATGTCTCAAAGTTTCTTGAATATTCTATTCTTCGATATGAATGTCTCAAAGTTTCTTGAATATTCTATTCTTCGATATGAATGTCTCAAAGTTTCTTGAATATTCTATTCTTCGATATGAATGTCTCAAAGTTTCTTGAATATTCTATTCTTCGATATGAATGTCTCAAAGTTTCTTGAATATTCTATTCTTCGATATGAATGTCTCAAAGTTTCTTGAATATTCTATTCTTCGATATGAATGCCTCAAAGTTTCTTGAATATTCTATTCTTCGATATGAATGTCTCAAAGTTTCTTGAATATTCTATTCTTCGATATGAATGTCTCAAAGTTTCTTGAATATTCTATTCTTCGATATGAATGTCTCAAAGTTTCTTGAATATTCTATTCTTCGATATGAATGCCTCAAAGTTTCTTGAATATTCTATTCTTCGATATGAATGCCTCAAAGTTTCTTGAATATTCTATTCTTCGATATGAATGTCTCAAAGTTTCTTGAATATTCTATTCTTCGATATGAATAATTTAAAGCTTTTGCAATATTCCATTCTTCGATATGAATTTCAAAGCAATTAACTATTTAGGAAATGCAAAAAAAAGAAGAAAATTGTATAAACGAATATTTCAGAATGGTAAAATAAACTTATATAAATGATAAAATAAATGAATATAATAATAATTCATTTGAAAGTTCTAAAAATGTTTATTCAAAATTTTTTTGTTGTAAGAATTACTTTAAAAGTTTTTGTTTTTCTCTTTCCATGTGAAGTGAAGATCAAAGAACGGAAAAGAAAAAGAAAATAAATTTAAAAATTTAATTTTGGTTTACAGAAAATTAGCTTGCATGAAGGAAAAAAATGAATGATGATAATGATACTGATGATAATGATGATGATAAGGTTGGTTGAAATGAGCTGATTGAAAACATCTGCACAAATAGAATATTGCTATCAAATTAATTTTGTAAAAAAATCTTCTTAAGAAAATAAATAAAAAATTTTCAATTTTATAATATTAAAAAACAATGAATTTTAAATTTAAAAATTTGATTTTTATTTTAAAAATATTTTGTTTATTTAATTTCACTAAAACAAAGCTGGACTAATTAAAAAATTAATCCCAAAAATAATATTTTCAATATTTTTGTTTCTTATTTTAACTTACTGAAAGGAATAAATTCAATAATAAAAGTTAGACGGTAAAATGAAACTATTATTTGTATTTTAAAAAAAATTCCGATAACATATTTTTGAAATTTCCAAAAGAGCATAAAGTTAAATAATGTAAGAGTATTGATTGATCGATTTGTAGGAAAAATGTAACAGTTGTTGAAATTTTAATCTCTCTGATATTGAAATTTCAATAGAACATTGAATTTATTTTAGATACATTTTATATATCAATAGTGGATATGATAAAGTAAAATAAATTGATTAATGCATTTATATTTTGTTAGAAAATGCAAAGAAATTATTAGTTATTTTATTTATTTATTTATTTATAAAAATTGGTTGAACCTTTAAATTAATAAATAAACAAATAAATAAATAAACAAACTGATAAATAAATTCGCTGAAAATAGGTAAAATGAGCCAAAAAAAAGCTGTCATCAATTTAGTATATATATTGAAAAAGAATTTATACTTTGTGAAAAGCAAAGGAAGAAATAATAAGGAATGATATTGAAAACAATGAATGTATTATTAGCGAAATTACGAATAAATTAGTAAATAAGTAGAATGCAACGAAGTAAATAAATAAACAAATAAATAAATAATTAAATAAGTAAATAAATAAATAAATAAATAAGTAAAATAAGTAAAATAAACAAAATGTTGGAAGGATACGAAGAGAAATACGAAAATTGTTGAAAAATGTAGATAAACTCGTAAAAAAAGCATTAGCAAAAAAAAGAAATAAATAAATTACAAAAATAAGCGAAAGAAATGGGAAACGATCGGATGTTATTTACTTCTTCCATTGCTGACTGCAAATACTAATTACTACAATCTATCAGATAGTTGTATCCTTAAATTTAATCTTTCAATAATACGATAGTTGTTGGTCTTTTGCACAAATGCTTTGGTGTAAATAGTTGCCGATATCCAAATAGTTGTCGATATCCATTGATTAATATTTAATTTAAAAATTTTATATAGTAAATTTTTAGAATTATCACAAAATATGAGATATGTTTACAATCGGTGAAAAAAAAATAATAATTATATAAAATTCGAAATTCTTAAATATATAAAATTACAATTAGTTCTAAACATACAATTACAATTAGTTAAAAAAATTAAATTTATAACTATCAGAGTGAATTGATAAAAATAAAAGCATGCATATTATTAGCGTTTAACGTGTCTAACTTATTAATGTAACATTGATAAAAATTACGTGAAAAAAATTGGCGTAACATATTTTTAAATTTAACGTGACCTGTTAAAATTAAACGTGACTTTATTTCGAATAAAAATAATACATTTATTTTTAATATTATATATGTAAAAGTGTCAATATACGTTTAAATGTTACAATCAATAAGAAATGATAATGAAAGTTATATGTATATAACAGGAATTTAACATTTGTGATAATAATGGAAAGAGAAAAAGATAATCAGAAGATATACATGTGTTAATGGTTCGAACAAAATTCATACAAGCAATAATCAAAATGGATTCGTAATAAAAGCAGCTGTGACAGCAGGCATATTTGAAAAGTCAGAAATAAATGGAAGCTCATTAATAATAAATGCCATATGAGATGATAGTGATAATTATTAATCATCACTATCATATGAAATGATTAAAATGATATTAATCATTCTTAGATCATATCTAATATTCCCATCTAATTTATTTATTATTTTTTACAAAAAATTTTTCCAAAAATAGAAAAATACTTTTATTTATAAAATTTTTCAAAAATTACAAATTAGAATTTTTAAAATGATATTTGAAGCATTAAAGCATTGATATGATTATCTTCTCCCGATTACTTTCATACTTTTATTGATAAATAAATTATTTGCTTTGCCAAATTGAAATTGTAAATTGGATGAAAATAGAATTTTTAAACCAAAAAATTGTTTGCAATTATTAATTAACGATATCAATTAATAAATTATAAAACAAAAGCATAAATAAAGTAAAAATAATAGAAAGAAAACAGAAAATTTGATAAAGCAAATATTTTATCACTAGCTTATCAATTGGCCAGTAACTATGTTATCTATAAAGTTGATATGATATAATTGGGAAGAACAAATTTAAAAAGAAATTTTTAAATATTATTGGACATTTTTGAAGATTAAAATGACATGTTTAAAAAGCAACGAATGATCTCAAATGTGTTGAATGAAAATTACAAGGGATGACCTTTAACCTTAGAATTTCCACCAATCTTTTGTAAGAACAAATTAGCTATTTTCTACTTCTTATAAGAATAATTAACTATGTCTGATAGAAATAAAGAAAGCCACAAGAATGGCTATTATGACGAAACAAACATTAATAATTAACAAGAATTCAAAATCGTAAATTTTATAGAATTAGCAAGCAGCCTTTTTTTTAAGTCTTACTTTTTATATATTTTCATGAAGAGAAATTGTAATAAATTTTGACATAACCAAAATGGGAAAGTGGACAATGGTCAATTCTTCGCCTTCGATTATCCATTAATTATAATTGCATCCAATGCCTTAATATGACCAATTCTTTCTGCATATTTTATTTTATTGTTAATCGATCACTACATACAATTAATTTCCTATATTAATTTCTAATCTTGATGATGGAAATTTAAATTAATTCAAATTTCGTAATTGATCTCAATTCACTTATATAAGTTATTAACAGACAGCTAGAATTAGAAATATTTCACAATTTAAAATTACAATCAGACGATGTAATTTGAAAATGAAAATTGAGAAATTACAAAAATAATATACAGTTGCATGAGAGAGATATACGATTGTGGCATTACAAAATATTATTGTGATTAGCGAAATCAAGTATCGGTAAGCAAAGAAATAATGGATTTGGAAGGTAAGAATTAGGTATAAATTGAGAGCTTGAAAGTTCTCTTTTCTTAAATTTTCATTATTTCAAAAAATTAACAAATCAATTCTTCTTTTCTGATATAAAATCATAAAATACTTTATTAATTTAATCAAATCTGACATAAATCAATATATCACAGTGAAGAAAAAGCGAATTTTCATCATTTATTTAATGTAATAATAACATTTTAATTTGCCTAAAACAATATAATGATAAAAGATGGCAATATTGATTGATGAAATATTAAATATTAATCGAAAAATTTTCCACTAAAATTTTGCTTTTAGAATGAGAAAATGTTTGACAAAGTAAAAATACATTCTATTCATTTCCTCTTCTCTTTTATATTTGAAACAATAATACATATTGAATATCAATAATATTATTATGATGCAATAAAAATAGTTTTCCATTTTCCATCTTTCATTTTTGATAAATAATAATAATGGTAAGAAAGAACTATTGATATTTGTATGATAATTTTTATAATAAAAATTTTGATTGACAAGCGAATTTAAATGTAAGCTATTGAACACATGATTCTGCTATTCTTGATAATTTTAATTCTTTCATATCAGTATTGAGAAAATTAAAAAATAAGATAAAAGAAGATATGGCTTGATAGATTGAAATAAATGGATTGAAAAATAAAGTTTAAGTTCTTTTAAAGAAAGGATAGAATATAAAAATAAAATTAAAACGATAAAGAGAAAATGGAAAAAGAAGCATAATATCAAAATCAAAAATAAGAATAGGTTGTAGGAAGGTGTTGAAATTAGAAAAATAAAAAGAATTAATTTCTATTAAGTCAAATATCTCCTTAAATTATATGCAAAATTTTATCACACATATAAAAGAAAAAATTTTATAGTATAAAAATTAATCAGTAAAAATATTTTCAAGTATAACATGTTATTGTAGAAATGGAAATAAAGAAAATAATCGTAAACAAATTTTTTCTTCACTAACAAATCTTGCCAAGATATTTCATATTTAATATAACATAAATTTAAATATTTTAAATTTAGAAGAATAAAGTTGAATATACGATTGAAGTTGAATATGTATATATACAAATGAACTTAAATGAAAATAAAACAATCAAAATAAATTTATCATGAAAAACTAAACAGTATTATATGATGAATACACATTGAGGGAATCAAAAAATGAAAGTATATTGAAGGAATAAAATACAAAATAAATGAAAATGCTTAACAGCCGGGTGGTAGTGAAAATGATATGAAAAAAATTTTGGCAGATTAATAAAAATGTTACCATTTTTTTGCTTAACTATTAAATGATCTGAAATCTTTCGTTAATATTTTCTTAGAAACATAAATTCCAATTTGAAATCAGAATCTCTTAGAATGGACTCGACGATAACAATAATTGATTTTACAATTATCTTCTGCCGTTGCAGAAAAAAGGAGAAAATAAGCTTTTGATTAAAATTCTAATCTAAAATTGAAAACTTTCCCTTTTTTTTGAAATGAGTTAAATTTAGATGAAATTTCCGCAAATTTCAATTAACTTAAACTTTGTTTAAACAATATATGAAATTAATGTTGCATAAATTGAAAATGCAATATACTATGCAATGTTATTATATAATTTAAAATAAAAAACTTTAAATGCATTGTGAACTTTTTTCGGATGTAAGCAATTTTTTCATTAAATTATTTTCTATTACATTCCAATTTCTTCTTCTCCAACTATTATTTGTCATCCTTTGGACAAATTCATTTAGCAATGGAAAGCGCAAAATTAAACAAAAATTTAACCAATTTTATCGTTTTTAAATTTCAACAGTTAATTTCCTTATTGCTTGCTCTAAATAGCTTTTTCAAGATGTGAATATGCAAATTTTGTTTATATAATAATTTTATAATAATTTTTGTTTATCTAACTTTATGATTGTTTACACTTTCTTATTTTTATTTCATTACGATATGATGAAAGATTTATAGATGTTTCATTATTTCTATTTCTGTATTATCATATCTTATTAAATAATAAAATAAAAAGTTTGAATAAAAATTCGAAAAGAGCAAAAATTTGATTTATTTAAAAACAGAAGATATTGATCGATTAAGAGAACGATAAATATTTGCTGTATTATAATGTTAATATTAATATTATTTATTATTATGACTGTTGCCAGTGTTATTATTATATTGTATTGCTAGTATTATTTCATGCTCTAAAAAATACAATTACTATCATTTCTCCTCACTAATATTTAATTGTAGCATTTGTTGTAAGATGAATTCCTAAATAATGTGAAATCTTAGACTCTTCTCTTACCGAAGAATATATTCATGGTATGATTATCTTTTTGAAGAACTGAAGAATGCCTGATATGATTGTTCATTCGAGAAACTGAAGAATACATTCATGATATGATTGTCTTTTCGGAGGAAACAAGAACGGTATTGCAAGAAAGATTACAGTAATAGTTTGATACAATAATTATTTGTTAAGATACAGTAGTGATTCCGTTTAACAACACCATAATAATTTACTAGCAACAATTTATGCAGCATTTGCATTTTCTTTTTATGATCACTTCTTCCTTTAATTTAATTAAATATTAGGAGAAAAATTACAGTAATACTAGAATTTATGCATTTTTTTATTAGCACATTTTTACACTTTTTGATAAATACAAATAAAAATTCAAAATTTGAAAAAATTCTTTTTCCGATAACTTTGCTTATAATATTTTATAAATGATTGTAACACATAAAATATTTGCAAAGCAAAATTTTATGAATAATTCAAAATAGCTTTTTTCCCTTCTACTCTCTATATTTAATCGTTGAATATTAAAATATCATCATTGTTAAAAATGAATGCGAAATATCGAAAGGAAAAGTTTAGTCTAAAACATCTGGTAATCCATAACAGTGAAACATTTCAATTGCAAAAGTTTTATTTCAATTCTTTTCATTCAGAGTTTTTATTGATGACAGTTAGGCTAATTTAATTATTTTATCTTATATCTATAAAAATTTTCGAATTTGTAAATCTGTAAAAGAATTTGATGGAAAATGAGAAAGCGAATAAATTCAACAAATATCTCATTAAAGTTAAATAGATATTAAATTAAATATCTAATTAGATATTAAGTTAAATTAGATAATTTAACAAAATAAAATTAATTAGATAGTTATTTTATTTTGCTAGATTAAATATTGAAAATTTTAAACAATGAATTAATGAAATAATCAATGAAGGGATGAGAAATATAAACTGCAATTTATTCCAAAGTATATCCTAAAATGATTATAAACTGCTCTGATTAAAATTTGTCTAAAACAAAAATCAGAATTCGTATAAAAAATTTAATTTCTTTTTTGAAGTGTATTATTTGAAATAAATATATTTGGCTAACCGCCAATCGTATTCTTTGTTATTTCAATTTTTTTAAAAATTACTTTATCAGTTATATTAAAGATAGGAAAATCTTTTTTAAAGCTTTTTCCAAGTGAAGCAAAAAATTTAGATGAAACGTTCTGATTGATTAAATTTCGCATTTCTAACTCATTTCATTTTCGTTTCACAAAGCTATTAATTCTTCGTATCTATCAAAGAAAAATACATCGATCGCCGAGAATTTTCAAATGAATTTCAATTTGAGGAAAGAGAAAAATGAAAATATTTCTGGAATATATGAATTATATTGAGTGTTGTTGTTGTTGTATGATTGAAACAATTAATAGGAAATTAATTAATTAGCATATAATTCTTTTTTATGCTGTGTAATTGAATTAATTAAAATTGATACAAATTAAATGTATCAAAAAAAATCATTGAATTTAATTCAATCATTAAATCATTAAATTAAATGTATCAAAAAAAAATCATTGTGAATTACGTATTGTATTATATATTTTGCGGAAACCTTTTTAAGCCAATGATTAGGGAAGATAATAATTAATTATAACGTGACTTTTGCTTATCCTTCTCTGAAACCTAATTACTGAAGGAATAAAAATAAAATAATTTAGAAAAATTTCAAATGTAATTTATAAATATTTTATATGCGATAATAATATCACACATTAATGATTGTATCATCAAAGTCTTAACACTATTATAGCTGTATGTATCATATCATTTATCCAATTATTAGCTCAATTCTTAATTTGATATGCTTAATTAAATAATCTTTAGGTTTATTTTTTCATTTCATTTCATTGGTTGAATTTGTAACGAAGAAGAGATAATTTAGTTTCAATTTAAATAATCGAAACGATAAATTAAAATATTGCCGAAAGAAAATATGTAAGCTATTTTTGTAGCAAAAAAAAAGGCGAAAATGCAGTAAAAAATTAAGCTATAAAAGAATAAACAAACAAAACTTTGAAATAATAAACAAAAACAAGAAAAGTAAACAATAGAAAAAAAGAATTTAATTATTTGTATATAAAAAACAACAAAAGGAGAATTTAATTACTTATATAAAAAAAACTTTGAAAAAAGAATTAAATTACCTGTCTGAAAAAAGTTACACAAAAAAGGTTGACGGTTATATGTTGGAGCCACCCACACGCTGCCACATGAGAACCACCAATCGTATCCGATGACTGTTTTCTTCCGTTTTTCCGTTTTTTTTGTTCCTATTTTTTAATATTTTTCGTATTTTTTTTGGTATGTTTTGACTACGTAGTACTAATGACTAAATTATGGGTTTATTTTAATTTTTTTGTAATTTTTCTGATAATTTTTAAACTTTTTTTGGTCAGCCACCAAGATACGAGGGAGTCAGGCAGCATCATAATGACAGCTCTGAGGTAAGGTTGCTACCACGAACCAGTCAACCGTTGCTACGCTAATGTAAACGATATCATATTTGTCTTAGTAATATTTGCTATCAGTAATGGGCAGATTATAAATACTATGGCATTTTCTTCCTTTTATCAAGAGATTACTGATAAGAGAGAATGAATAGATGATGAAGGAATATATATATATATATGTATATAATTATATAATTATAGAAATTTTGTAGGATATAATTTTAGTGATACACTATGCTATTTAATTTAAAAAATAATACAAAAATTAAGGAATCATTTTTTTTGATCCATTTGTCGTCGATATTATTTCACTTACATTACCTTTGTTTTTATATCTTTTCGACTAATTAAAATTTAGTTTATTAGTTAACAATTGTTTTAGAAATTATTTTGTGCTTCAATTTCAACAATTCATACATTAATTTAAATTTTCACTTCAAATTACAACATTTCAATTAGTTCCATTAAAATGTAATCAATTTTTCAAATAAATAATCGAAATTCTTAAAAATTTTAATAAAAGTTAATTATAATAATTACTTTAAAATATATGCCAATTACAAATTTATTAAAAAGTTTACAAATAAGTGTTGTTTATATAATATATTTGCCTTAACTAAGTTAAAATTTTGATAATTTGAAAAAAGAAAAAAATTTATAATTAAGTTAATCATTCTTGCCAGCTGCTTCTGTCACGAATCAGTTGTAAGTACAATTTAATTATTAATTTCATAATATCGTTCCAACAATTCATTCGATTGCATCAGAGATAATAAGTAAGCAAAAGAGATGTGTTCAAAATTTGATCTTCTTATTCCACGAAAGTGAGATCCACCTAATCTTGACAGCATTTATTTCTACCATCAATGTAAGTTTGACGATGTGACTACAATTGTATGGACAAGTTGACTGGTCAATGGATTATACATTCCAACGATGTTGCATTCATGCAATACTTATAAACTTGAATAGCGACTGTGGAAGTGTACTGAACTTAGACCGTCAAAATAAATTTCTTTAGAAGTAAAAAATTTAAATATCCAAAAAAATCCAATTCAAAATGAATTTTTCGGAATCTAACCTATTTTTACGAATAAACGAAAAGAAAAATTGATATTAGCAATCGGCAGATTGCATTGACATGCATTTGCAGTTTGCATGACACAATGCTTGCAAAATTTTGCTATTCTATAACAACATTTTGCAGAAAGCAATAAAACATTCATCTGAAATTGAAATCTAAAAAAAAATGAAAGCTTCTGACAGCTTATTATATTGAATTCATTCAACATGTTATTTGTGTATCATTACTGATATTACCAATTACCTTCCTTTTTATTCCGTTAACAATAGAAATTTTAAGGTAAAGGTATGCGAACCAACCAGCAAATATTGTTGTTTTAAATGATATCATACAATGGGAAGCTTCAAGTATGCTTTTCGGAATTTATCGTATTACTTTCGACTTCTTGAAAATTTACCGTAATACTGATTAATGATATTTACGAGGAGAAGAAAATGATTAAGATAAATGTAACTTCATTTCATGCATTTTATATTCCTTACACCAACTTTCCTTTTTCTCTTTTCTTATTCGATATGAATTTGAATAATGTAAAAGAAGAATTTAATATTAAATCAAATTTCTTCGAAAATCTTATCCTAACAGATCATTTGTTATTAAAATTTAATTACAAATAATTAATTTCTTTGATTCTTCTTGTTTTTCCCAAATGAAATTCTTAGAAGAGAAAAGAAATAATTAAAGGAATATTAAAAATTATTTTAATTTCAATAGAAATATAAAATTAAATAGAAAATACACAAATATATTTGTAATGCAAATTTTCTTCTTAAAAATATGAATTGAAAAAGTGACACTATGAAGTGTTAAATGATTTTATAATTAGAAGAAAATGAGAGGGAACTGATCGTTATGTTCTCATTCCTAAAATATTATAGTGTAATTATAACATATCAATAGTGTTAACCTCAATTAATTTAATGAGAAATGGATAGAAGATAGAATTATATAGTAGATGGTGCGATAGTTTTCAGCTGTCATCATTTGTTGTTCGTTTATCTAAAGATAAAAATTCATAATAGTTATTTTTAATTAATAGATTATATTAAAAAGTTAAATTGGGTCGAAGTTTATTTAATTATAATGCAATTGTAAATTATTTTCTTCGTAAGGGCACAATTATATCCATATTTTGGCGTTAAAAATAATGTTAATAGATCATCATTATTATTATTATTATTATTATTGCTATTTTTATTATTGTTATTATCATTACCATTATCGCTATCATTATCATTATCATTATCATTATCATCATCAGTCATCATCAATCACTATCGCCATCATCATCATTATCATCATCATCCATCCATCCATTCATCATCAATCATCATTATTATATATAAATAACAATAGCTATAATGATGAATTAAAATATAAACATTATTAGAACATAAAACTATCTGAATAATACGCATCTTACGGTAAATATTTAAGATGATTGATTTTATGTGTGGAGAAAATACCTTGTTTCTAGAAAATTCTATCTGTAACTAATTTGTTGTCTCCTTGAAAATTTGTAAGAAATTTTTTTAGCTAAAATTACATTTATCGCAATATTTAGTTAAACATTTTACATCGCTTAATAAAATAAGGATAGATTAACGGCTGGTTATTATTATTATAGTATTGTTTGGTTTTATTTAAATATTAATTGCCAATTTTCACCATTGAAATT
The DNA here is from genome assembly GCA_916381525.1 of Cercopithifilaria johnstoni. Taxonomy (NCBI): domain Eukaryota; kingdom Metazoa; phylum Nematoda; class Chromadorea; order Rhabditida; family Onchocercidae; genus Cercopithifilaria; species Cercopithifilaria johnstoni. The sequence goes on from CAKAEH010001498.1 coordinate 17,729, forward strand.
ATCTTAACTATGGCCAATGAAATGGCCAAAAATAATTTTTATTGTCCATGGCCAATGGCCAATGAAAATTATTTGCTTACAATGGAATTTATTTGCAGAATAACTTATTGGAAAAAAATAGATATAAAATATATGTTGGAGCGGAATTGTCTTAGATATCAATTTCATGTTATCTTATATTTGTGAAATATTGTCTATTGATTTATTTATATAATTAAAATGATTTAATTGGAAATGGTTTAAGATTTATATTAAGAAATATAATTATTTGTATTACGAAATATAAGAATTATATTTGTTAATATAAATTATTATTATTAGTAAGAGATTATTATAATTTATAAGATTATATAAGTGCTAAGCATTTAAAGAAAATTTATTTCAAAAAACAAAAAAGTTTCACATTCCTCAAATATTTAGTTTTTTTTAAGAATAAATTTTCTGAGATAAGTTGCATTCGTAGTCTGTTAACTTTTTATGTTAAATTTATTTTTAAAATGATCTCATCCATCGAATGAATTTCTTTTAGCTTTATTTATGTTCAGTTGTGATACATTGATTGTGTCCTTGAATCGTTCACCGATCCCATCGAAACGTGTTATTTTCTTTTTGAATTCATTAAACTTGTTATGATTCCAACAGTGAACATCAATTTAATTTAATTTAATTTAATTTTAATCGGCATATGACCAAAAATCTCTTTTTAGGTTTTCCTTTGTTTTCTTTATTACATTAATATTCGCTTATTTTATTTTCAAACTTTTTACACATTTATAGGAATTAATATTGAAGTTTATAATAATGAAATTTTTTGTCCAATGAATTGAATTATCGTTTCTATTAATGTAGAATTTAAAAGTATCATTATTGATTTTAATTTCTTATTTCAGTTCAAATTTTTTACATCAATAATTCAAAGCATTTATATCAGTCAAAATTAAGCAATGTTATCAGCAATTATTATCATCCTAATTGCATTTATCAATTTGGTTATTTGCACTGATTTCTCCAAAATTGTTGACTGGGGTAATGCTTATCAAAATTTTCTTCTTTTTTTTTTGAATTTTTTGCTTTTTCGAGTTTGTCTGTTTTTAAAATAGATTTGTAAAATATAAAATAAAAAAAATCCTTTTTCAGAAAAGCGCACATTGACATGTTTTGGTAATGATATTCAAAATAGAGCTGATTATGGGTTGACATGTAAATTAGCAATTGCTGACAGCGCGAAACTTCTTGAAACCGAATGCTACAATGAAAAATACACGGAGGAATCATTTATTGAAGCAAATAAAGGTTTAAAAAAAATATTTAATTATTTTATTTTATTATCAACAATAATTTAAATATAACGCAAAAGGGTTTTTTCAATTTTGAAAATTTCTTTCATCATTGTAAAATATATGAGTGATGAAATAGCTTTCCAAACTTAAGATTACGAAGACCTTTTCAAAGTGGTTTTAACAAAGAGCAAATATAAACTAAATTACAAGTATAAAAATTTTTGTATTGAAATAAGATAGCTTGCAAGATGTTTATTTCTTCAATTGTTTACTTAAATTGAAATAATTGATAATGGTTTTAACAAGGAGTAAATATAAACTAAATTCAGAATCTTTGTAGTAATTATAACAGAAAATTGAAAGATCAAAATGTTCTCATTATATATTTTATTCATATAAATAGCCGAAATTATATTCTCATTAATAATTTAATGTATTCTTTCGTTTTGATTTTTAAATCGCTAAACTAAGAAACTCTAAAAAATTAAATTTTAAAAAATAATTTCAATTCTAAAGTTCATTTTTTGAATTTTGTATATTTCCTTGTTAATTGATGTTTAAATATTTATTTTATGGAAAAAGAAATATAAGTTTAGGTAATAATAGAATTTTGCCAAAACTCGTTCGTACTGTTTGTGATATACAATGTAAAGGTGCTGATCGTGATTCTGTTATTTCAAAAATTCCAAATTCAGTTCACGAATGTGTCCGATGGTATAATTATAACACTTTAAAAAGAGGTATTTATTTTCAAGCAATATTTCAATTTTATCAGTATTAGAACTATTTGTTAATTTTATTGAAATTACATATAAAATTATAGTTATGGTAAATATATTAAGAATGATTTGGGAAGAGGTGGAAACATTAAGTAAATTGAAGTTTAAAAAATTTGAAATTTCCTTTTATAAAATTAATTAATCAACATTTATTACTTATTGGCAATTTTCATCTTACAATTATTTTTAAAATATATTTCTAATATTTCGAAAATTTCATTGAATTAAATTTCATTCTTCTTTTATTCATTTCTTTCATAATCGATTTCTTATTTTGTATTAATAAAATTTCATTTCTCAATTACAAATATATTATGGTATTAAATTTAAACATTTATATCAAATATTTCATATCATTATATTCATTAAATTATTCATTGATATTATATCGATTATTTGATATTGCAAAAGTTTTCTTTTTCTTTTAGGTGATCAATGGTATATTTGGAGATCAGGGAAATGTCGTAATGTAACGATAACATTTGAAGTACATTGTGGTTTTCCAACAAATAAACCAAATGATATTAATATTTTAGCGCAAAATAATATTAGCCTTTCAACAAAAATTCATTTATAAAAATGGTTAAATTGAAATACTTAAAAAGAAAGGATTAATTTTAGAATTGCATATATAATTATATTTTAATTATCATTATAATATTTCGAATTTTTTTCTGATTTATTAATAAGTAATTTATATATTATATAAATAAAATATTCTTTAAAATTAGAAAGAATAACTTTTTGTTTTAACAAATGAAGGAATTTGAAATAAGTAATAAAAGTTTTTTGAAATAAAATTAATGCAACAATAATAGATATTTGTAAGGAATAGAAGTATTTTGTATAATTTTTTAAGTTTTAAGAAATACTGAAAAAGAAATACTTAATAAATATAATATTAATTAACTTAATATTAATGCAATAATTGGAAATTAAAATGGTAAAAATTAGAGATTAAAAATCCGTGAAATGAGTTATTCATCGTTTCATTTACATAATACATCACCGATACGATCATGATAGGATTTTAAATAGAACAATTAATTGTTATTATCATAACACACACACACACACACACACACACACACACATACACACATACACACACACACACGCACACACACACACACACATACACACACACACACACACATCCATTATATCCGTTTGTAAATAAATCATTTCAGAAACTGACAAATTTTTCTATGAGTGTTTTTGATTTCTTTTTAAAAAAAATTTTCCAATAAATTTTTTGATAAAAAATAGAGAAAATATTAGACATTGTATGGAATCAAATAGAAAAAGAAGAATGAAAAAACAATTGATTAATTAATTTATTTATACTTATTTAATTGATAATTCCAAATATAATATTTTTTTAATCAGTAAAATATTATTCAAATATTTGCATATGCGACTAACTTTTATACTATAAATTTCTTTAAAAGATTATTTATTATTTAATCAAATATTTAAGCTAAATTTATTTTTTAATTAATTGTTTTGAACTATTTGTTGTTTAACCAATTATTTCAAAATGTTAATGAAACAAAGCGGTTATAAAATTTGGTTTGAAATAATTTTGAATTTTTTGTTTTGACGCTAATTAGCAATTGCAATATGATTTAATTATAATATTAGATGAATGTAAAATATACTGAATTATTTGCACTTATGTTTTATGCATGCAACTATCATTTCTTGCAATGCAAAATTATAAATTTTAAATTGATAAGCAAATTTAATAGCAAACAATATAAATTTTATATTGATAAGCAAATTTGATAGGAAGTGGAAAGAATATTATTGAGATAATTGAATTGTTGAATTTTGAAAACACAAATATACAATTTACTAAAAAGAATTAAAAATGAAAAAGAGATAAATTCAGAAAGAAAAATTGCAAAATATTAATTAGATATGATAGGTGAAATTATCAGTGACGTCTGATAATATGCAAATATTATCAATCGATTGCAATAATATTAAAACTTAAAAACTACAAAAAAAAATTTCTTTAAAATTTAATATTTTAACATTTCATGTGATAAATTCAAATTAGCAATTAATTATCCGTATTACTATTTTATGTTTTTATATATTTTTTCATATTGTAAAATTTGTTCGTATACTCCTAAATTGTCGCAATTAATTATTAATCTTTTAATTATTCAATTAATTAATTAGTTAAAATAGAAAAATTTTCGAAATTAATTATTAACCGTTTAATTAATCAGTTAATTAATTAGCTGAAAATAGATAATACTAATTTTTTCTTTGTAGGAAAAAATTTTAAAGTTTACTTTTTGTAAACTTTCTAAGTTTACAAAAATTAATGTATTACTTTCGTCTACTTCTTCTATCACATCTTTTCTTTAATAGATAGCATAATTAATTGTTCAAACATTTTAGAAAGCATAAATTTCTAATGACAGCTAATTGCTAAAAGCACTCATTTAAATCTATCCATATTGATTTGTATTTAAACTTACTTATACAAAAATCTAAAAGTTATTTTCTCTCAGAAAAAAGAAACTTCATTAAAATAAATTTTTAACAGTAACAAATGATATGTGAAGTATAATTTAAAACAATTAAAATTTATAGTTTGTTAGATGAAAATTACTTTTGCTGGCAATAATAGATTTGGCGAATGAAAGTATTAAATAAAAATATATTCGTATTAATTATTTCTAAATGAAAATGTATAAATCGGAAAGATAATTACGTTAATTTTCCTTCTGAAATTTGAACAACGAAATATCGATGTAATGATAAATTTAATGACTGCAGCAATTAATATACCTGTTCATTTAACTGCAATAATAATAAAACAAATAATAAATAATATATGTAATAAATTAAGTATGTGCATGGTTTAATCAATTAATCAAAATTTCGTCAAATTTCTTTATGAAATCTTAACAACATCGATGTAATGATAAATGCAATGACAGCAGCTATTGACACACCCATTCATTTAACTGCAATAATAATAATATAAATAACAAGTAATATATGTAATTAATTAAGTAAGTGTAGAATGATATTAATTATTCCTGTCAGTAATTTAAAAAATGAAAAATTGAAAGAAGAAAGCGATGGAATTTTTGAAATAATTAAAAGGCGAAATTAAAATATAATATTTACAATATCTTTAATTATAAATATTTATTTTTTAATGGTTGATGATTTTACTAATTTTTTCTTTTTAAAGAAGTATCTAATAAAAATTTAATAATAAATTTTAATAGTAAATAAATAAATAAGTTAATTAATTGATTAATTAGTTAATTAATCGTTTAATTGATTAAAATTTTCTGTGCAAAAAATTGTTTCTTCAACATTTCAAACATATAGATGAAAATGTAAAAATATCAGAAGAAATTTATCATACCTTAAAATAGCATATATAAGTACAGTAGAATGCGAAATACCTGAGAAGGTTAATTATTTATAAATGCAACAATTTGCTATATTTTATCTCTTTGGTGTTATTTGTTATTATCTCTGTTATTAGACAATATAACGGATATGATTTTCTCCGTAAAAGGAATGATTGAACATTTACAGCTATTGCGCTAACTACTAAATTCAATTTATACGATACGTAAATTAATATTACCTTTAATCAATTTCACCTGATTAAATTATTTCTTTCAATAATATTACTTTATTATCACTTTTCAAAAATTAATACTTCAAAAAATATTCAACGAATGTTATCTTTTCTTTCTATCATAATGAAATATTTGAATTTGATATATTAGAAATCGAATAACTAATCGATTTGTTAATGAATGAGAAAATTTTTTCACACTTCTAACTTCATTCAATGGAATATACGTTCAAAGGATGTAGAATTTTCTGCAACACTAATATTTCACTCAATGAAAAAACGATCCGTTTTTAATCAGTCATTGTTTAACATATCAATGATAAAAATTTTCAATAATAAGTATTAATTATTACTTGTTAGGGTAATGTTACACATTTTGGATGAGAATAATGAAGAATTTTATAGCGTAGGAAATCATTTTGCAACAGTGCAAATAATCTTTCCCTTCTCATATAATTTTGGAATAAGATTTTTTAAATTCAATTTTATTTCCTGAAAGTATAGAAAGAAAGCAAAAAATGTTATGAATAATAAATGCAAAACTAAAATTTGTTGATTAAAAATCATAAAATGATGGGAAAAAAATGGGTAGAAAATGGATTGATTGGTTGAAATGTCTCTTTAAAATTGAAAAGAAAGAGTAGAAAATAGTCGTTGAAATTTGTTGAAATTTTTTTCTCAAAAAAAAAACCTTCGTAATTTTATTGATGAGAAATGACAGAAAATAAAATAAATGACCATAAATATTTCGTTTTCATAATTCTTATCAATGTTTATCGCTCAGTATCATTTCTCTTCTCCGATCTATTCCATCCATTTCGATCGGCAAATCGAATGATTTGATGATATTCGAGAAACTTCCTTTTTCTTCTAATTTGATAATGGTAACAACAAAAAATGAAATCTTTTTCTGCCAAAATTTTAGAATAATAATAATATATTTTTTTGTTAAAATCGTGCCCCTAATTATTTTTATAAATTTTAATACTATAAAAATGATTTCTGAGCTCTTTTGTAGGTATCATTTGATAAGAAATTTATAGTTTGCCAAGAATTAGGAAGTTTTAAAAGATTAAAAAATTGAAGTGTGAAAAAAATGAAGAGGGAGGAACGAGAAGAGAATTTACAATGTATTGATATGATGATTAGATCGGTAAAAAATGAAATGAATAAATTATTCAAGAATGAAGCAATAATAATTAACAATAATAATAATAATAATAATAATAATAATAATAATAATAATAATAATAATAATAATAATAATAATAACAGTAATAATAATAACTTTTACATTCAATTCTACTATAATTAGTCATTTCTGCGATTAATCCTACAATTATATTGTGATTTCCATTTCCTATATTTGATTCCAATTTCTTTTCTTAGTCAATTCAACCATTTCTTTCATTAAATTATAAGTTTTTTATATTTTAACTGCAAACTATTTATTTCATTAATAATTTCTCTTATTAAATTATGATTCATTGTGCTTTTGATGTTAAAGTACTTCTCTTTCTTTAATTTTTATTTTCATCTTAGAATAAAGACTTCAATATATCTTAATCATTTTCTTCTCCTCGTAAATATCATTAATCAGTATTACGGTAAATTTTCAAGAAGTCGAAAGTAATACGATAAATTCCGGAAAGCATACTTGAAGCTTTCGATTGTATGATATCATTTAAAACGACAAATATTTGCTGGTTGCTTCGTATACCTTTCTCTTAAAATTTATATGATTAAGGTAATAGAAAAGAATAAAAAGGAAGGTAATCAGTATTATCAGTAATGATACACAACTAACATTGAATGAATTCAAAATAATAAGCTGTCAGAAGCTTTCATTTTTTTAAAATGTAAGTGAAATTATATCGACGATAAATGGATCAAAAGAAATGATTCCTTAATTTTTTGTACTACTTTTTTAAATTAATTAACATAGTATATTACTAAAATTATATCCTACAAAATTTCTATAATTATGCAAATTTAAAACAAAAACCTGAATAATATCTTTTAAAATATATTTTAATATTGCATAAAGTTATTATTTAATTTATTTTCCTAAATTTAGCAATTTCTAAAAATTATTGCAAATATCACTTACATTATGTATATCTATATCTATGTGTATATATATAATATATTTCTTCATCATCTATTCATCCTCTCTTATCAGTAATCTCTTGATAAGAGGAAGAAAATGCCGTAGACTATTTTTATTCTGCCCATTACTGATAGCAAATATTACTACGATAAATATGATATCGTTTAAGGGAGAGTGTAGCAACGGTTGACTGGTTCGTGGTAGCAACCTTACCTCAGAGTTGTCATTATGATGCTGATTTGACTCCTTCGTATCTTGGTGGCTGACCAAAAAAAGTTTAAAAATTATCAGAAAAATCACAAAAAAAGAAATTAAATATCATAAATATCGCAAAAATTAAAATAAACTTCCAACTACGTAGTCGAAACATAAAAATACCAAAAAAATACGAAAAATATAAAAAATGGAAACAAAAAAATGGAAAAACGGAAAAAGCAGTTACCGGATACGGTTGGTAGTTCTCATGTGGCAGCGTGCGGGTGGCTCCAACACATAACCGTCAACAATTTTTTCATTGATTTCCTCTTATCTTTTAATTAATTTCTTTTTTAAAATTCTACTCAATTTTATTGTTTTAAATTATAGCTGAAAAATTGAGTTTAATTATTTTTGAAAAATAAACATTAATTAATTTTAATTTTTTTTAGTCGATTTTATTAAATTTTTGAAGTCATTTAGATTGAGAATTCAAATTTCTTGTGAACAGAAAAGAAGTCGAACTTTAAAGATTAAGATATATAAATGAAGAGTGGCTGACAACAAGCACATTCTAACAGAATCTTATTGGATAGCAGGATAGGTATATGAACATTAAAAGGAAGATCTGATCAGAGCATAGCGATTGAAACGTGGCTGGTTATCAGAGCAGAGATATTTATGTGTCAATTTTTATTTTCCTGCATTCAGTAATCTTTGAAATGACTGGCAACGAGCAAGTAGTAATTTTCCTTCTTAGATTGGCAAGGAGCAAATCGTAATTTTCCTTCATTTCTTTTAGCTATTATATCTCCATCTGACAGCTAACGTCGGATTACGGATTACTGATTACGGATTACTGATTACTGATTATTGATAACCATTAAATTAATAATTTGCTTCGTTTTTAGCAACTTACTTGATATGTTACGCTAAATCGTAAATATCAATAACAACAATATTATGTCCTTGTTGTCAACTTCATAATTATATCACTAATCAATTGAGTCGAATTCTTTTCTATTTATTTAATCTATAAATACTTGTTTAGCAGGATCAATATTTAAAAAAAGAATCATATTATATTATTCTTATTATTATACAGCTGTTCTTTATCTTCAACATATGTCATTTCATACAACAGAGATATGTGTGTGTATTCTGATCCACGATTGAATGAATGTTGTATATTTGTTAGTGTTAAATATTTGTGAAAATTTTCACTTATTATCGTTGCTAAACAAATTTTTGGTTGAGTTCAATATGATGTAAAGTAAGCGATTGATTTATTTCAAATTTTTACTATCTTTCATTCCAAATATCATTATTTGAATATGATTATTATTATTATTATTCATTCCGAATGTCATTATACAGAAAGATTTGATAATTTCATTATTTGATCCGTTGTTTGCAAAATTTTTTGTTGAAAATACAAAAGATCAAAAGAATGAATGATTAAAATTAAGGGAAAAAAACTGTATATTTATATATTTTCAACAATAATTGCAATTCTTAATTAGCAAATATTTCAGGTAACAGATGTTATAAGAATGAGTAATAAGTAGATGCTACAGTTATTCCTGAATAAATGAATACCGGATGCAATATGTATCCATGTTTATGAAAAGATAATGCGAATGATAAGTAGATGCTATAGCTATTCTTGAATAAATGAATACTGGATGCAATATGTATCCATGTTATGAAAAGATAATATAATTTCTGAATCTAGATAATGCTGCAGAAGAATTGACGATTTAATATAAATATTTAAATTATTCCATCGATTTAAATTGTTAAATCTATTCAGTGTATGGTATTAATTTCTACTGATATAATATAACTAATTAGAATTAACAGGTGTATTGAAATGAAAGACGCAATAGATGAGTTTATTGTTGGAAAATGTAGGGAAGTAGAAAGATTCCGAACAACATATCTGAAGGGAAGATTTGATAATTTTCAATGTTTCACTCATTAATTTGAATTCCACTCGCTAGTTTGAAATTAATTCTAATAGTAAGAGATTAAATTTAAGAAATGTTTAAACATCTGTGATGAATAATTAAACATAGCAATTTAATTACTATTTACTTTCCCGAATGTATTAATTTATAAAGATTGAAAACAAAAGAAAATTTCAATAAAATATCAATGGTAGGAAAATTTTTCAAAAATATTTAAAAAGTATTTGCATTCTGGAAATATTACTAATTGAAGCCATTACAAGTTAATTTACCGTAATTCAATAATGATCAAATATATTGTTTTACCTTTTTTTAAAAAAAAAATCTTTTCAAATCTCCCTTTAAAATAAACTAATGCAAGCTGGCAACATCCAAAATGTTACGTTGATTTTCCACCATAAATGCTTACTATCGGCTGGACTCATCCCAAATTTAATTCTAATTTTCAATTAGAATGAATCATCAAATTCAAATTAAATAAAAGAGGAGAAAATAAAGCCATAAAAGATTTCATTTGAAATATTCGGATTCTATAAATTTGATGAGTTTTAACTAGATCGAATAACCTTCTCAATTATTTAGCATGCAGAATTATTCCCTTTTTGATTCCTTCATTTCTGCTATATTACGTCCAAGTAGCATACCATTCATCGTTGATTTTATCATCTCTGATTATTTCTACTCATTAATTCAATGGAATTATTCAATTCAATGGAATCAGAGATGATAAATGTCAACAATATATCAGTGTATTAATTTTATTATTTTTTCTATTAGTATATTATTTTCATCCCGAGTTTCCATGGCACTTCCATTATCTGACTAATATCGTGTGTCTACTCTCATCTCGAATTTCCGTGGCACATCCATTCTACATCCGCTGTTATCCCAAGTAGTACGATACAGTCGCTCTCCTCTTAAGTTTTCACGTAAATTTTTGAATCCTCCTAATGATATGATTTCTCATTGTCATACCGGATGATATCGTCATATTTCTTTTCTTATTATCATATCGGACGGTCATGTCGTCATATTTCCTATTACCATAACGAACGATCACATCGTCATATTTCTTTTCTTATCATAAATTAAACATCATTTATAGCGCATATCAGAAAGTATGAGTCCAGCTAATTGATCATATGCCAAGTTCAATTAAAATACGTAAAGTCAATCCTAAACGTTCGTTCACGTCCGTCATTTATTTCAAATTGGTGCATACACGTAGGAAATAGGTGATAAAAAGAGAGATCACAAAGAAGAGAGTGAAAAGAGAGTAGTTTCAAGAGAAAGAGAATCAGGCTATATGAAAAAGAGGGAGAAAGAAATGAGGAAGGTAGTTTAAAGATAGAAACAAAAAGAGATATTTTGGGAAAGTGATAAGGAAAAGACAGAAAGAGTAGAAGCAGAAGGTATAGTATGGATCAGCAGGTGGTACTCAGTTATTCAGTGTGTATATGTGTGTATGGTGTGCATTTTTGTTCTGTTGTGTTTTCATTTTCCGTTGAAGGTCGGATTGGTACTTCAGTTTTTTTCCGCTGGTGTCATATGTAAATCAATAATTATCGGTTGTTTTTTCAGATAACTTTATCTTCGATTGAGATTCTGAATTTCGGAAAAAGAAATTAGCCCAAAATCGAATAACCAACCATCTTGAATGATGCCGAAAACTTCTTCACGAAGTATTTCACGATTGTTACGCTATTCGCGCAATGGACTTAAGCTTACAGCTGTGCCGTGTACTGCAGTTCCGGTCTCATTTATGTATGTTAATGTTGAAAAATATTTATGTTGAAACGTTTCGCATCCGCTTTTGACCGCGACGACACAAGAATACCCGATGTATTGATAATAATTCTGTTCACATTTATAGTTCTCAGAAATTTTTTTCTTCGTATAAAGTAGAGTTTGTGTATTCATTAGGCAACGAGTGGAGAATTAATTTTTCAGACGTGCAGCATCGACATCGCGACTTGCATCTTTGTTCGGTGTTTCCAACCATTACATAAACCGTTTTCATCGGGTTCAAGATAGCAACAAGAAGCTATATCGATTATATTCTAGTGGCAAGATTTTTTACGCTCCGTCAGGGCATTTTACACACCTGAAATATGTTAGAAATTCTGAGCAGTAATTGGTTTTTTCTGAAAGTTTAAAAGAAATATATATGTAATGTCAAGATGAAGATTGCATACCATATCAGTATTTTGCCGGAGATCGTCATAATCAACTGGTTTAGATATTTGTGTCATGCTTTAGACATTACCATTTCAGGTCTTCCGGAACATAGACTCATTCAAATGCCGGCTCTTTCACCAACAATGGAACATGGTACTATTGTCAAGTGGCATATAAAGGAAGGTGATGAGGTCGAGGAAGGCGATTTGATATGTGAAATTGAGACTGATAAATCGGTAATGGCGTTTGAAGCATCCGAGGAAGGTGTCTTGGCTAAAATTTTGGTACCTGATGGTACTAAGAATATTAAACTTGGGAAGGTAAGTTGCATCTCCTCTTTAAATTTCGAAGAGGATTTTTTCAGTATAAATTTCCTTGAACTTCATACTGTCTCTGATATTTATTGAAACAAATGCTTTAATCAAATAATGAGGAAAAGTTGAAATTGGTTTGATGAAAAGTAGATGAAATGAATGTTGCGTATTTAAATATGAAAATGGATTAATAGAATAAAACCACAGGAAATTTGAAAACTTTCATTGGAAGGAGGTAGTAATGGGTCTCAAACTTCTTAAGCTCGTATTCTACTAACTTATTTACGTCGGTAAAGCATCTCGATCATTATTGCAAAGCGAAGTTTTACTTTTTTCCAGCCAATTTGCGTCTTTGTTGATAAGAAGGAAGATTGTGCAGCGTTTGCTAACTTCAAAGTTGATGGTAAGCACGTTATTTTCTTCATAAATCATAAATTTAGGCGCATTATGTCGTAAATTCGCCTTCAGTACAAGTTTTAGCAAAAAAATAAGTTTTAATTAATTTGGGATCCTATTTGGTACTTAAATTGAGTATGTGAGATTAGTGGATTTAAAATGGGATTTTAACAAATATTCCGAAATTTCAAGTGCGTCTCACAAAACAATCAGTGATCTTTGATCCTCCCACGCACCATGTCATGTGATATTGCAAGTGTACGCCGGACGGTTATGAACTTCTGATGTGTAACTATTTCGCATTTTGTCAAACTGCTTCTATAAATTTATTCTCCAATTAATCTTTGGTAGTTTGGACTTTTGGATTTTGCAATTCCTAACCAAAAGTTTCTGTACTTCTGACAAAGATGTTGCTTCCGAAAAAGTAGCTTTTTTTTGAATTTTTAAAAAGGTTTAGTGCTATACATACAATAAACTTTTTGTCGAGAACTAGAATACCTCAAAAGTCCAAACCACCAGAAGATTAACCGGAGAATGGATTTAATAGCTTATTGGATTTCAGATACTCAGTTAGTGTTCCTCTGCCAATTTTCGGCTATTGATTTAATTAATTTTAAAAAGTATGCATAAATTGCGGGTTTTGTCTTCACTAATTCGATACAAATCGAATTCTTATTGATCCCAAAGTTATAGTTACATATGAAATGCGATATATGTGGCGTGGCGCGGATGGTTTTCAAAATATTTAAAAAAAGATGTTTTTGCGTGTGAAAAAGAAATTGACGGAATTATGTTTTTAAATAGAAAAAAAGATTGACGGGATTATGATTTTACATAGAAAATAGGAAATGTATTCAGAAGGATTGCAGGTTTTGATGAAGTTCAATGAAAATCTGCTGTAAATTTTTCCTTATTTCTTGGCGAGTAACAATTAACAATTTTTTGCAGGCAATTGAAACAGTTAAGAAATGCAATATACACTACTATCCCTCGTGACTTTGTAAAATGAATTTTAATTTAGTGATGATTTTTTGAATAAATCATTTTGTCAATGTTTTTGAACTTGCTTCATTTTTGCTTGATTAATTTTCCCTGATAATGAATACACCCGAACTTCCTGTTTTTTACAGTTGAACTGTTTTTCATATTCTCCAAATAATTACTATCTGTTTCTAGGAAGACTTTCTCTTCTATTGACATAAACGTACTACAAATTTTTTATATGAATGATTCTAGTTCTTTTTCCTTCCCTTTTGTGTATTTAGGTTATTAAAAAGCTTTTAGTAAAACTAACCGTAGGCTTTTTGGGTAAAAGCACAGAAAACACAATGTGTCGCCTATGAAAATGGAAATTTTTTGCAGGTTTTTTTTGGTTTTCAGAGAAACCTTAGCGGAAGTACTGAGAATAAATGAGCTTTTGAAAAAAAAGAAAATCTTATTTGTGTCAACGCTGATCGCATTTGAAGTAAGAAGCTGCTTCACAGGTTGAATTTGTCTTTATTTCGTCTCATAATTATTAGTAAGAGCAGATGCGTTGACAAAGAAGTATAACGTTGACAAAGGTACTTATTTCGCATAGTTTCTAATCGTAGTTAATGATCTGATCTAGTCGCAAACCCAAAAATACAGTTCAGCTTGCAGGAATATCAGTGTAATCATTATTTTTACCATTGACATCAGACTCTCGGTTTCTAATTTTTTTTAAGGACGTATCAAAAAAAGTTACAATTAAAGTAATGCTTCGGATTCATTCATGGAAAATCATATTTAGCCTATTTAATGCGATTTTTATTGTACAAATTTTCGTTAGAGGGGGGAGGATTACCCAGATGTTTAATGGCATATATATCATGGTAATGGTAAGCTCGAGATGGGGATCGGTCTCGACGAATGACTCATGGTGTTAGATTTTCTAAAGTTTACTTATTCCAAAAGTTAATTAAAATGTGAAGGGGTATGACTTAGCTGAGGTATCGCTGGCGATTTCATCGGAAGCAATTGGTTGCCAAACGAAGTTACAAAAGAAATAATGTTGTCTTTTTTGGATTCGGTAGTGCCTAGAAGGATTATTTATAAAAGTGTTTGTCGAAATTCTCAAATTAGTTTTGCATTATGTAGCTTCCCTAGCATTTCTTATACTTCCGGATAATTAATAGTCGAAGATATGCTTATCAATTAATAAAATCGAATTAATGATTATAAAATTATCCTCTTAAGTCGTTGATTTTACTAATTTCCCATCTCCTCTTAAACTTTCACTCATACGTATACATTCATATATTGGCAACATACGGTAAAGATGATATTGGCAGGTCTGCTAGGCATTGTTCAAAAGATAAAAAATTAGAACATTAGATCAAATCAAAATTGAAATGTTACAAATTGAATGGAAGCGTATGAAAATTAATCGCGCCGAATGAAGTTATGTATTAAATAATATATTAGCAATATTCGTAACATATATAATACTGGTTTTTTTATATAAATTAATAAGAGCAATGTTTGCCTTTTCGGATACCTAGTCTGTTTATATGTCGATTAAAAAATGGTTGATGAAATTGAACTGGAGTTATGGCATTATCTAATTGAACTGTTAAAATTAATAAGCTTTCTCATCATTAGTCTAGTCCTGCAGTAGATCATACAATTCCGCAGCAATGTTGAGGATAGTGGACCGGAAAAAGTGATAGATATCGTAATACTGATAAGTGATACCATCATTGCTTATTACTGTTTTTGGACGTAGCCCATTATTTATGATTATTTTAATTAGTAGCAGGAGTGACAGGAGAATAATACATCTAAAAAAGGTTGCTAAAATGACTGCTTTACATTGGTTGCAATTTTAAATAATTTTGAAAGTTATCTTTAGAGAAGTTGGATTCTTGATAATTTCTTCTTATTCAGTGTTTTTAAAATTTCGATGTTTTTGTATAAAAGATGATTTTTTAAAGTATTTCTATTTTTTTAGGATCCCAATATGAAACAGTATTTGCAACTTCAGCAACATCTAAAGCTGTTAGAACGATTTTATCGGCTGGAAACTATTCATTGTCTCTTACGGGTTCTTCTCGAACAATGAAATCGGAAAGTAACCGTGCCGTCGCTATCCCATATGTTCGGAAATTAACTACTGGCTTGAGTATCGACTTGTCGGTGGGTAATATCGGTTTTTGTTTTGGACATATTATGAAGAATTTTTACATTTTTAACACGTGTTGCATACGAGATTAATAATATCCACCCAACTTCTCAATTCTCTATTTTCGATCAAATTTAAATTCTATTATTAACAACTTATCATATTTTATTTCAAATTAATATCCATATATAATTCATGTTTGACTCTCTTTCTTTATAAATTGCTTTCTTCTACTAACACTTTATCGTATTCCTTCTCTTTTCTTCAAAATTTAATACTGCTTGCTTTCTACATTCTGCAATATGACAAAAAATTAAGCGAAATAGATGAATTAAACATTCTGCAATATGAAATTAAACGAAGTAGATGAATTAAACATTCTGCAATATGACAAAATATTATACTTTCAATAGATGAATTAAACGAAATAATTGATGATCTATAAATGTTTTACTACTTTCCGAAGTTGATTATGTTATCAGAGGAAAACGTATGAAATTATTTGATCCAATTAGTATTACTGGCATCCGTTATATGCTGTTATTTGTTATAATGAGAATATGTAGAACATAATGAATAAGTGCGCATTTTTTTTAGCGTAATTAATTCCAAATACTGGATAAAACCGGAAAATTTTACAATTTCATCGTTGCAGGAAATTAAAGTTGCTGGTCCAGATAGACATACCATTGTAACCAATGTGAAAAATGCTAAGGTAAGGGGAACTGCTCCTGTTTTTGCCACTGATAATGTGGTACTGGTTGAAAAAAGTTCTGGACAAGACAATACAAAAAGAGTTGAGTCTGGTGGTCCGAAATACAAAGATATACCACTTACGAATATGAGGGAAACTATTGCTAAACGTTTATCATTCAGTAAACAAAGTATACCACATTATTATCTTACTTCTGAAATTGAAATGGACGAATTGTTGAAGTTAGTGGTATTTTCAGTTTCTTTTTTCTGAAACTTTCATGGTGAAACTAACATTTTATAAAATAATTGCGTTAACAATTTTTTCAACTCTTATAGATTGAAACTAATTCACCTTAATTTCTTTTAATTTAAGATTTATTCTCACTTGATCACTGATTAATGACAGTTATAGTTTTAAATTCTATAGATGGAAGGAATGTTGTATTCCGAGGGTTGTTTCTTTGTTATCGTTACATCCGTTGTTAATTAAATTATTATATTTCTATTTTACAGTTACTGGTTATACACCATGAATTCTTATTATAATTTTCAAATCATCACATCACTCGTCCTCATTCGATTCTTGTTTGATCTATCATAAGATTATTGAAATTATATTGCAGGGTACGAGCGAATTTAAATGCTGACCTGAAAGATCAAGGTATAAAAGTATCCATAAATGATTTAGTCGTTAAAGCATGTTCGTTAGCCTGCGTGGATGTACCCGAAGTTAACAGTTTCTTTTTGGAGAAAGAGAAAGTTATCCGTCAAAATTTAACCATCGATATTTCTGTTGCTGTGAAGACAGAAGCAGGCCTTATAACACCCATTGTTTACAATGCTGACGTTAAAGTTCGTTCTTTTTTTCTGGAAATTATCAGAAATTGAACTAACTTTGCCAAACTTTTTATTAAGGATAAACTGATATATCTACGTAGTTTTCATTTGATTTCGGAAGTAAATTGCGAACTTCAGTAGCTGGAGAGGCAACATAAAAGATCGAAGCATTATTGAATTTTGAGGTATGAACTTGTTTGCCAAACAGTTGTTTTAGTTAAGAAATTATTTAATTTTAATTCAACTCTTTTCACCTTATGATTTTTATAAAATTTTAGGATTTGGCGGAAATTAGTGTTGAAATTAAACAATTAGTGGATAAGGCGAATAAAAATAAACTGAAACCAAATGAGTATATGGTATGTTTGTTATTAAAATATCATTTTGAATTAATAATAATTACTGTTACGAAATTTCTCATCAATTTGGAATGTGTTTGAAAATTTCTTTAGCAATTAAGATTTTAAATTCGTGAAATGTTATCTCTACACTTTTCTTGTAATGGAATTGGATGATGGTGATATTCGTAGTCCCTAAAATTATACTGCGATTTTTATCTAGTCAAAAGAAGTCAGTTATCTATTTTTTTGTTTCTTTTTACGTGAATTCAAATGAATATATTGATTTTATTTTCAGGGTGGTACATTTACGGTATCAAATTTAGGAATGTTTGGTAGCATTCGTCATTTTACAGCAATTATCAATCCACCGCAGTCATGCATTTTGGCTGTCGGTGGTTCAGAGCGCAAGGTTGTTCCTGATGATGATAAAAATGGGTAAGCTTTTTTCTACAAGAAAAAAAATTACTCTCGAGAATTTATGCAGTCTGGCTGAAACAATTGTCGAATATCTCAGTACCTAATTGTCATTGATTTTTTTAATAAGTTTGCAATTTTTGTTTACAATTTATTTACTTGCTTCTACGGATTTCATTGCTTGCAACATTCTTCATTTCAAACTACTTAATTTTAGGGTTAAAATCATAACAACAATGTTCGTAACGATGTCTTGTGATCATCGTGTTGTTGATGGTGCTGTTGGTGCAGTCTGGCTAAAACATTTTAAGGAATACATGGAAAAACCAGGAACACTATTGTAAATTACAGTTTCTTAAATTTATAAGACAAAATTTTGATGATTCATCATTAGAACGACGTCAAATGAAACTATTATCATTGTTTCAGATTATAATCTCAGCTTGTTTTCTTCCTTATTTATATTCCTTTTATTAAATTTTAAAATAACTTAAAATTTTGATTAGGCTACATTTACTTTTAGTTAGTTCATAATATTTTGAAAAATTTTTTTCTGAAATTTTAAATCTTAATTCGATTTCGATAATGATAGATGAGTTGTGTTTCCTTTTTCCGTAGGCATTGAAATTTTTACATAACATTTTATTTATTTTTATGATTCGTTATTTTCTTTTTATGTTACGCTAACGGCTAGGATTTCATTTTTGGAATTTGTTAACTCAGTGAGATCATCCGAAGTCCCCTCTTCTCATCCGAAGTCCTGAAAATATTCTAAAGCTTCTATTTCGAACTTCAGCCCGATAACATCTTGGCTTCATAAAAAATACTAGCATCCTAACGGTTTCAGTAAATTATAAAAGGATTTTTTTCTTAAGTATCGAAATCGTAATTTTTTTCGTTAAAATATCGAAACTATCAAGGTTACAAATATTTCTCAAAATTTAAGGCAATTATTTGTTTCAACCTCTGACTTTTGAAAAATTTTGTTTGCTGAAATAAACGAGGAAAACAATGATTTACTCATATTATACGACAAGTTTTATCAAACACTACGGATTTTAGAAGGATTTCCCGCAGGTTGAATTAGGGCAGTATCATTTTCTGATTTAGAGTAGCTAAATGAGACGAAATATGCAGTTTTGTTGTAATTTTTGATTTACCATTTATCAAATTCAAATTTCTAAGTTCCATGTATTTTTCAACTCAATGCTTATTTTGCAGGGAATCAAAGAAAAAATAAAAAAGTGACATGTGTAAAATGAATGTGGAACAAATGAATTTGTGAAATTAAATAGTAATTTTATTGTTTTTTTTTCATATGAAATGTTTGGTAATCTTAATAAGTAACTTCACTGAGCTAATAACTGAATATAATAAGTAATAATTACTGAGCTAATGTTTTAACGAAGGGGATTATTAGCTCAATGTAATTACTTATTGTTTGTTTATTGTGTTTAGTTATATTATACAGATTTTTGAAGAAAACGGAATGCTTCTTAACAAGCAATCATTACTTATTCAATGAACGGTCATTTTATTTTCCATTGTCAACAATTCATTGTTTCCTTTTATTCCATTTACTAATTTATTAGTGATAATACAATTAATACAAAATGAAAACAATAAAAATTAGACTGTAATTCAATGCATTCATATGTTTCTTAATTTTGTATAATAGAATTTGGTAATATCGTTATTACTTTCGGATATACTAATAACATTAACAATAATTAATTGTTGAAAATTCAGTTATGTTTGGAATAAGAACATATAGAACTATTGAAAATTTCAATCAAATTCGCAATATTCATATATTTTTATCTGTTAGCAAAACCAAGTTTTAATAGATTATTAGCAGTATTACCTATCCAAGTAAAGTGCACACTGCAGCTGTCAGAAACAAACCACCGGTAATCTGAGGAATAACTAGTGACCTTGAAAAAAAAAGATCTTTATATCTACTAATATAAGTCGCGAACAAAGCGGAGAAAAATTATACCTTGGCATATGCGTATGCAGGTAGAAGATAAAATTTAGAAATGAATCTTATCTTAGATTCAATTTTCATATCTTAAAATTCCAATTCTTGTTTATTTTTAGGAGATAGGATAATTGTAAATTGATCACTGCCGTATATCCATCCTATCGAACAAGGACCAGTGTTAACCATCTGGTTATTACCACCCATTATTTCACTGCATTTTATGCTATAATTTTCGCTAATTTTAATTTCAATAATAGTCTTTCATAATCAAAAACATATTAAATAGCAACTGAGTATAATAAAAAGTTCACATAGGTATCACTGAGACAGGTAAATAAAATTCATGCTGTTTCTATGTAATGAGCGAAAAATACTGCATCACTTTTTGCATCAATAATAGTTTGCTCGATGTCGTAAGGACATAAATGATGACCATAAATCATACATCCTTCCATGTGACTCTTCAATCCACTTTTTTCTACTTTCATATCAACCTAAGAATTAAGTATAGGTGAATTGAATTAAACTCGCTCTTTCTTTCAATTCGGAAGCAAACGAATTTGATAAATTCTTCTGTTAGTTATTCTGCGTGCTCCACAAAATTATGATTCTTTTCCGGTAGAATGAGAAGAAATCTGTCAGGTACTTGAAATCTTTTCCTTTTTAAAAATAACACACAAATCTATTTATGCTATTTCAATTTCCTTTTCGACAATATGACTGCCAGTCAAAACTACATACATCTGTCTAATGCTGGTGAAACGATGTGGAATCGGCGAAATTTGTTGAAACATCATTGCTGCCTATTTTTCTGGTCATAGAATAATCTCACATAAAATTGTTTTTTAATGAAACTATTGAATATCATCGAAATGAAAACCTTAAATCGATATGTGAACACGCCAATCTCAATTCTACCCAACATAGGTTGTTTAAATTGTTGACTATTTCTAAAATTGATGCATTGTATGTTTTCATCGTCTACTATATCGCGTTTTGTATAAAGTATCTAAAAGTTTAAGCATTTCTGTGCAAGTGATCAATTTAAGGATGTTCGGTCAGATTCACAGACACTTTGATACTTATATTTTTGGTTTGAAAAATAAAAAATTCTTTACCCCTTTTATGTAGTCTATGGTTACAGTAATTGCTGGTATTCCGTTTCTATCGCCTACTACGATTGTAATTATGTTCTTGGTTCCCGGAAAATAGTCCAGAATGATTTTCTGGTTTAATGAAATCGGTTTTACAATATGCCAATTGCCTGGGATTCGCTGAAAAATTCTTTGCAATCAAAATGAATAAGTAATATTTGACGGTGTGAACTATTTCAACAGAGGAAATGTCTAGGGCTCTCAATACATACCGATGTTGTGGTTTGGATTTCCACCACTGCTTCAAATTTTAATACGTCATATGATGAGTGTTTGAACCTGTTAATATCGGTAATCCGATTGGAACAANTATTTCAACAGAGGAAATGTCTAGGGCTCTCAATACATACCGATGTTGTGGTTTGGATTTCCACCACTGCTTCAAATTTTAATACGTCATATGATGAGTGTTTGAACCTGTTAATATCGGTAATCCGATTGGAACAATTTTTCATATTAATAATATGTACTTCATTATGAAATACCTGAAAACGATACCTTCAATAAAGAGATAAATAAATTAAGAATTAAATAAAAATCGAATATCAATTACTATTCAAAAAACCAATACCAATATGTCAATATTTGAGAATATTATCACAAATTCGTAATAGTACTCAGGATCAATTCGTGGATATCTAACGCTGCGATATATGTCTTCATTGCATATCAATGAAAACTGAAAGTGAACAAATAATTTAGTTGCAACAATTTGGTCCGAACACTTCACAAAACAATTTATGCCTAATTTGGCCTATCTATGCTAGCAAACTGATTATATGTTGTTAGAATATATAACTTCCACTCTTGATGCAATGAAGTTTCTAATAAAATAATTAATTGCAATAAAATATAAAAGTTTACTCGACCAAGGACAGGTAAAACTTCAAGCTGAATTGCTTGAGAACCGATCGAATCCAGAAATGCGAACTCCATCCTGGAAAAAATATTTGCATTCTCTGAAAAATTTTTCCCGTAATGATTGTATTTCTAATTAACATTTGAGGAAGTAATTTTTGCTTAATAATAATATATTTNTTGAGAACCGATCGAATCCAGAAATGCGAACTCCATCCTGGAAAAAATATTTGCATTCTCTGAAAAATTTTTCCCGTAATGATTGTATTTCTAATTAACATTTGAGGAAGTAATTTTTGCTTAATAATAATATATTTTAAATGGAATACTTACATGCACATCTCTTCATAACCTTTAGTAATAGTATAATTGTAATGCTTCATGCGTATTATGACAGAATCATTGAATTCAAACTTACGGACGAAATAATGTATCTGAAATGAACAGTTCACAAACATAACTTTTATTGGATACAGTAATAGAGTAGTAATGTGTGGTTAGATCTGTTTATTGTTGATATCCTTTTAGTTGCCATATGGAGTTAGATCTGCATATTGTTGATATCCTTTTAGTCAGATGTCATTAATGAGAAAGTATCAAGAAAGAATAAACTGTAACTTATTCATTATTAGAAAGCACAAGTTGCAACTTATTTATTATATAGCATTGAACCACTACGTTGTCTCCGAAAGACATTTTAAATATTTGTATTCATTTTAACTTCTGTTTTAATATTCTACCTCTTTTAGCCCAGTTTGATTTTTGAAATAAAATTGTTCACTCATATTTATGTGATTCTTTTCACTTGCATCAAAGACAGAGGGCAGGTTTGCCATCATCGCTTCCTCCGGACAGAAGACATAAAACCAGTAAATCGCTATTGCAATCCTGAAAAGTTATGTATTTGTTGGTAAACAAAGAAATTTAGAAATTTTATTTGTGAATGAGAAATTAAAAAATGTCAACAGCTTCTTCAACACATTAAATGAGAAGGAAAAATGTTGAAGAAACCTTTAAAGCTATGCAAGAATCAATGAATAGTTCAAATTGCTCGCAGTGAACAAAGATCAAAAACTTTGCTTTTTGTCTCCAACGATTTTATGTATCGAAATGTTTAGATGAAAGATATCATAAGATATCAGTAAAGCATGCAATATATTCAGAAGTAAATTTCAGAATCCGTTTTGGTATGGATGCTAATTAGTATTTTTATCTATTCCCATTATTATTAGTCGAAGGTAATTAATGAATTAAAAGTATTAAATGAAAATATGAAAGGAATGTTGGCCATCGTAACGTACAGCAATGATCGCCAAATTTGAAATATATTTTGCAATTAACACATTTATAAAAACCAACCACTTCATATTCGACCGCTTGATGAACTAATATTTTTGATAACAAAACTTCAATTTGAATTAGCAATTGATATGAAAATCATCGTTTTATGCAAATGGGACTTTTCTTCGTTGATCAAATAATACGTATTGTTTGTTCATATTTCATATATGAGGAAAATTTAAATCTCTAAAACATATGATATCTTTTATTACAAAACGCTGAAATCGCTTTTCTTCAATATTTTGTTTTGATCTCGTATCCTTTCACCTGAAATTCATTTCAAATATATCGTGACCCGTTCTGGTGGATGTGAATCGATTCTGATAGATATAGCTGTATTGTCGAAATATATGAAATAAGATGAATATATTAAAAAAAATACATCTGTAAAAAACATGCAAAAAGGATAAATAGGGATGCAAAGAAAGTGAACAGCAATATTATTTCTATAATATTTATTTGATATTTTTATTACTGCCATTGTAATCGTTGCAACGAATAGTTATTAATTATTATATTAATTTGAACGCAAATTTATTATACAAATCAAAAACAATCAAAAATTTCATTCCTATAGTTAACCATTTCAATTTAAAACTTTTCAGATTGATTTACCAACTAAAACAAATTTGTTTAAAGTGAAATTATGCAAAATTAGTGAAAATAGCAATGACTATAAATTCCAAAATTTAGTTTTCTTTTTCCTTTTGAAAATAGCATTTGTTGTGAACTGTACCTGAACTTGAAGTGGTTGTTTACCTTTAAACACACTGAAAAACTTATTTCTGATATGTGTTCCATTTTTTTCATTCATCTATTCCTGATAATTCTTGACATCAATATAGCAGCGATTATTTCCAAAAAACGACGTTCGTTTAAGCTAAATTTGAATTTTTAAAAATTACTAAAATTTCACTTTTAAGCAATTCTTAATATAACTTTTTTTAATTTCCATTTTTATATTGAAGATTCTCTTTGAGTGATTCACTTTTGATCAGATCATTTGATCACTTTTGATCACTTGCTCAAGGATCATTTGATCACTTGCTCAAGGATCATTTGATCACTTGCCCGAGGATCATTTGATTATTTACTTTTTTGTATTTGCTTCATTATCATAAATGATGATCACTAATCAATGTATTATTTATTTATTATTTTACTTAACCTTTTCAATTCATAATTGTTCAAAGAGAATGCCGGAGTATTTAAAAGGAATTTTCGTTTTTTTTTAGCAACTGGCTATAAAATAACTTGACGTTTTGCTTAAGACAACAAATAAATTGCTTGAAAATAACTGTTATTAAGTTAAACTTTATCAAGGCAATCATTCATTGCTTATCAGTTTATCAGTCATTATCAGAATAACATAAATTACAATAATATGATTACTTTCATTCATTTTATTATATAATTGATTGCATGGTAACTTGTAATTTAAATTTATAATCGCTATCAATTACCGTAGCGAATCTGATACAATAAATGATCGAATCAATTTGTTATGAATGGTTATTTTACTATAACCAGCAAATTTGTTCAAATTAGATTTGTCATATGCAGAAATTTTTTTAATTAAAGATAAAATTGTATTGATTATTTAGAAAATGTGGAACAAAGAATTTCTTGCACCGAATTATTTAACTCATCTCTGTATGAAGGTATGAAATTATGAAATTAAAATTATAAGTTTTCTCTTTTCTTATTCATCATGTTTGATATGATATGATATGATCAATCATGTTGCATAATATCTATTTCATTGAAAGTGATTATATCATTGATTTGCAGCACAAGAATATTGCTATTATTGGATTGCAATGGATTTCAATGTTACAGTGAATTATGGTTCGAACAATCATGGAAATTCAATAAATGTTGAGCACTTGTTACGAGCTTGTTCAAATTTAAAAAATAATGATGAATTATACGGTATCACTTATGATGATGAAAGATTCCCGATCATTTTCAATAATTCATTGAATAATTTGGAGTAAGTTAATTTGCAGACTATTATATAAAATGAAAGTATTAAATTTGTAGTTGATAATCTATCCGATATTATCTCTTTAGAAATATTGTGAATAATTAAAAGATGAAGCATTTTCGATGATTTTAATAAATTAACAGTTAGAGCAATTCATCCCTATCATTTTATCACAAACTTTTAAAATGTTATTCCAAGATTGATAACTTATTTCCTGAAATTTTGTAGTCAATTTGATGCATCGAATAATTTACTCTAACAGAGCAAAATTCAACATCGGTCTACATTTTGTTTATTGTAAAACATGATGATAAATTTGGCTTGAATCTATCAAACATATCTCATTAACAAATCATAACTATTTATTTATTTCGTTCCTTATCACCTATCCTTATCATTATTATAAACATAGTTACTGTTTTTTGAATATGCGAAGAAAGACCTCATTTAGGTCAAAGATAAAATGAAAAATATAGTATGAAGTGTAAAAGTTAAACCATATTGCACTTATGAATTATGATTAATTAACTTTATTATTGAACTTTCTTAATTGTTAGAACAGTACCTTAATATATCAAGACCTCGGTGACTTCCCATTTGATTGCTTTGTTAATAATATTATTAATGACAGTTAAATAGCAATTTAACGTAATATACTCATCATTTCCTCTTCCATTTGTTCCTATCAATTCCTTAATTTGCATTTGTTTCAAGTAACTTAATTATTTACATTATTAATTAGTTAATTAGCTATATTGCTAATTTATCACATTATGCCATTTTATAAGGGAGAATTTAGTTTTGGCAATGTTAATGACTTGAGTATCAATGATAACTGATAGTTTCATTCTCTTTAATATTGTTATTATTAGAAAAAAGTAAACGTTAACATTAATAATTTAAAATTCTGCAATATTAACGACATTTTAAAGCAATTGTTTTAAAAATACAATAGAAATAAAATAAACAATACCTTTAATCTTATAATATTGAAAATTTAAAAGTAAACAATCATTGGTTCTTTAATTTTTTAATTCAAAAATTTAAAAGTAAACAATCAATCAATAGTTCTTTAATATTTTAGCATAAATAATTCGAAATTTTTAAATTGCAATTTGAATAATAACAAATTTTGTACTTAATAGAATTCAAAGTATATTTTTATTCGCTTCCTCTAATTATTTTTAATTTTGCTTATATAATCTAAGCTATTTTATTTATAAAGAAAAAAAGGAATGAAAAATATTTAAAATATAATTTTATTTGTATGAAATTTTAGTGGAAAAATATTACGCAATGTTGATGTGATATTTTATTGTATTAAAAATGAGTGGAAAGTAACGAATGATAGCGCTTTAGCTCCTTTAAGCGCTTTATTTTATCATAAATTATCATCACAATATCGACAAATGATAGCAACAAAAAGAAGTACAAATATTAATAACATTCATGAAGAATGTATCAGTCAGGTTTACAAATATACTTTTAAATAATTTGTAGCATTAATATATGTTGTACAATAATCAATCAAATAAAATGTAAACAATCAATAGTTCTTCAATTCGAAATTTTTAAATTTTTAACATAAACTAAAGAAAAGCTTTCCGCTATATATCCGCGATAAATGCATAGTATTAGGATTGTAATGCAAGTGTATTTCAATATTTAAATAATTTTAAAATTGTAGAGTTTAGTTGGTGATTCATGTGTTGCAATTATTGAAGGAAGAGTAGGCTTTATTCCGCATTTCAAGGTTGGATTATTCCGAATGTATGATATGGCACAATTTGAAGCATCAGATATTGTTAAAAATTACGTATGTTATTATTTCATAATAATTTCAATTAATACATTTGATCAATTTCATTTTATTATACAAGGTAGTATTGATTTTTTGGTTAAGCATAGTTTTTAAATAATTCAATTAATTCAAGTTTCATGAAATATCAAATGTTATGATCAAATTCGGCAATTTTAATGTTGCCGAATTAAGCCTGCATTAAAAATTTTGCATTAATTCACTTTTTCATAGTCTAGTTTTATATGCAAAGTGAAAAAATATGCATTTGAAACTTTTGACTGTTTAAGAATAATCTGAAATTAGCATTATTACTTTCATCATATCACATTTATTTAATTATAGCTTCCAGAGCAAGACTATCAGTCCTTTCCAATCGATTATTTAGCATTGGGGAATAAACGATATTGTAGATCGAGATCTACCAAACAGGTTGAAAGTGACTCGAATAGATTTTTTGATGTAAGCAAATTCATTTTTGATAGCACAAATTGGACAATTTTAAATTTGCTTAATTTATCATTAATTACTTTTCCGTTCAATCAATTAAACTTCTATTTTCGTATCCAAGTTCCATTTTGCAGAAATTTCAATGGGAAAAATAACAAAATAAGTAAATGAAAGTTATTCGGTTCTACTTTTTTTGCAGGAGCTACTTTATTTATGATTGAATATGAAAGATTTACAGAAGAAATATTCCGTTTTCTTTTTCAGTTTTCCGAATGCACAGTATTAGCAACACCGGATTTTTATTATCAGCTATGTTGTTGCGACGAAAGTTTGGAAATATGTAGTTCATTGGAGAATGATTTAAGAGTTGATCCAGGCAAACCGATAATTTTTTTAAATGATTCGCTTGATGAATCGCATAAACTGGCAGAATATGGATTAGATGAAAATTCAGTACGTCGTAAATATGAAAATGAATTGGACGAAAGAAGCAAAAAGAAGCCACAAATTGTTTGTGCTATTGGAACGGTAAAAGATTAAAATTAAATTAATATTTAAAATTATATTTGTTCCAAACAGTTGCATGAAATAAAATTTAATTTTAATTAATAGTATTAATCTACGATTATTGTTCTTCATATAATATGTATAATATTTATATATTACCGTTTATCCATTATCATTATTTCTATCAAATGATTTCATTAATTTAAAAATATGAATTAATGTCACAATAATACTTAATGATAGTATTACAGTAACTGTCAATTTTATTATCAAATTCAAATATTCGATATTACATTTTAATTACGGTAATGCTTTTGAAATGTTAATATTTTGTTTTTGTTTTTATTCATTTTAGTTATACTGTAAAAATTTTATTACAGCTAGAAATGAATAAAACTTTGAGAGAAAAACGTTTAATAAATGATGCGTTTCCAATCAATGTTCACTCATGTCGATCCGTTTATCGTTACAGAAGAAAGTTTGGTGGCGAATTTCAAATGTATTCATTAATTATTCATTTTCAAATTATTTAAAAGAAAAAAATTTATTTAAAATCTTTTTTACTAAAACAATCATTCTAATTAAAATATTTAAGTGATGAATGAATTAGTGTTAGATTCTTTGCTTTCTTTTCTATTTTCAATTATATTGAACTTTTTAAATTTAAATGACAGCAAATATTTGTTTTTTATTATGTTGCAATTTTATCATATCTTACTAATAATTAAGTTTATCTAATCTAATTAATTATTCAGCATAATATGAGAAATAGAAATTGAAATTGTACAATAGAATTACACCATATGTGAAATTAATTTTGAACAATTAAAATTTAAATTTTATCATTTAAAATGAAGAAGATAGCTTTCTTTTGAGGATAATGGAAATGGATAGTGCATCCGGTTGTACGATGGCACGAAAAAATAAAAATGGTTATCATTACTGTCAAATTCGTAATTTAATTTGCCCAGCACAGGAAAGTATTCCGGAAAAAATGACAGTTGATTGTTGTTGTGAGGGTAACCATTTATGTAATCACGATATGAATTCATATCGTGCTTTCTATTCATTACCTATGTATATAAATGTTCGTTGTCCTTTCTTTTTTTCAATTTTAATAATTAAATTTAAAACTTTTTAGAAAATTATTGTTTTAAATAAAAATCGAAAAAATATAAATTACGTAGGTTATGAGAAATATTTTGAATTATTTTTTGCTGTCAATAATTTAATTGCATGCTAATTGTTTCAATTAATTAAAGAACAATGTATTTTAAAAAAAATCAATCGATTTCTTTTTATTAATTGTAAATTTGAAATTTCTTTATTTATTATAACAATTTAATTGTCATGCATTTCAGAATCCATTATGTGCGCATTTGTCAGAATTTCGTTTTGTCTTCCTGTCAGGTGACGAAAAATACTGCGCTGTGCATTATGATTTTGTACTTGGAAAAGTTGTTAATTTGCATGTGAATGTTAACATGGATTTACCACGAGAAGATGACCATAAGTTAGTGCTGCAAATGTCATAGCTTACGCATTATGTTGTTGTTATCATTGGTGTTGCAATTGTTGTTGTTGTTGTTGCTGTTGTTGTTGCTGTTAGACTTCTCTAAAATTATATTTTCGAATGTATCATTTTTTTTTTCACTAATACAAATATTAAAAGTAAAAAATTGCAATATAAACAATATAATTAGGCTAATTTATTTTAATTATTACCTGTTTAATAAGTTTATTTATTGAAATGATTAGAAGAATAAAAGGTAATTTAAGAAATTTTGTATATTTTTTTCTTTTTCTTTTTTGCTTTATAAAGTAGTAGGCGATTGATTCATAGAAATTAATGAATAAAAGAATGCAAAATTGCTAATTAATTCGAAAACTAAAATTATTCAAAATAATTGATCGAAAATTTTAACTTTTACTATTCAAAATTTTATCTATGCAAATATATAAATTATATCTTCGCTTACTATTCATTTCTACTAATTCATCAATAATTGAGTAAATTAATAAACAATTTCAAATTTGTAGGAAATATGCAACAATGTGAAATTTGAATATTTTTTTAGTGCTTATAAAAAACTTGGCTGTCAATTTATTGAAGCAAAAATACGTGTAAACATACCAGTTCGTTGCAAAGATGAAATTTACAAACGTGATGATACATTAATGGGTAGACTTATATATGTGTGCACTTGTCCTGGAAAAGCTTTATCAGAAAGGTTTACCATTTTTTGATAATTTGATTAAGAAAATTTTTAATTTGAAAATATTGTGAGAATATGTAATAGCTCGAATAAGAAGCAATATGAAAGATAAGGAATGATCGATGATCCAATAGTAATTATGATGATAGATGAATTGATTGCAGAAAATAAATAATTGACGAAGATCGATCATATGAGAAGTTTTTATTAACTTAAACATTTCAACATTGTTTTAAAGAATTACAGTAAATATGCAGGTGAAAGTTAAGATAAACCTTTTTTATTGAATTATTCGAAAAAAGAACTAAAATATTTTGAATTTTCATTTTGCTTTTTTGTTGAATAAGTAGTAGTAATAAGTATAAATTACATTAAGGCATTTTTTAGGTTATGCAATTAATGAATTACTATAAAGAAATAAGCATAAAGCGATAAGATTAAGAAATGAACATAAATGATAACATTCATATCATTATCTAAATGCGTGATAGTAAATGCTAAAATACCTAATGAATGATAACATTTAGAAATGATATAATTAAAACAAGCAAATTAACTTCCGTTTACTCTTTTTTAGAATGAATAAATCAGCTTGTGATGTTAAATTAGAAAAGAGAATAGCAAGAAAAGCAATGGCAGATGCTGAAAAATCCAAATTACCTTCATGTTATCATATAAATTTGATAATGGATGCAATAAATTCAGCACCTATTGGCATAGCTAATTTTTTATTAAATAATATCACAAAACCATCAGGTAATCATTAATTGCTTTGATTTAAGCATTTTAAAAAGAAGAGTGAAAAGAAAGAAAAGAACATTGTAAATGTTATTTAACCTTAAATGAACCCTAAACCTTTAACCTTAAATGTTATATGATTGAAAAATTTGCAAAAAAAAACGATGAAACTCAAATTCGACTAAATTACTATTAGAATTAATTTTATTTTAAATACCTATGATTAAATTATAATTTAATTATTTTATAATAATTAAATTATAATGGAAGTTTAAAAATGAATGAATGGGTATGAATTGGCAACATTATAGAAATTATATAAATAAATTATTAATTTATTAGCATAAATTATTGTATAACAATATTACGGAAATTATTACGAATTAATATTAATTCATAAACAAAAAAGTACCATTAATTAATCAATCGAATGTAAATAATTTTTAATTATTTAATTTCTGATTTTAATAATACATCTTTTTTTAAAACTTAATTTTTATTACAAATAGTTGAAACTTTTTGGTGTTATGATCGTTTGGGAATTGAAATGAATATGGGAAAGCTTGTAACTCATTGGATCAGTGACGAAGTATGTATCATCTTCTTTAATTTCTTTAATTAATAATCTTTTATATTTTTGATGAAAATTCATAGCACTCAAATTATAGATTTTTAAAAATCAATTTTTAAAAAATTCATAATATTTTAATTATGGATTTATTCGAAATTCATAAGTTTGAATATTGTTTTTAGCGAGCTAATTGAAAATTATTATTATTAATTATTTCGAAATTATTAATTATTACTATGAATTTTTGCAGCATCATTTGTTCTTTGTTTAAAATATCCTTTCAAATTTTCACTAATTTTATTTTAAGCTTTTTTTACGTTTCGCATATTCTTTTAAAATAATTTACATTTCTGCTAACTTCTAAATACTTTTTTATTTTCGTGCAATTGTTTTAGGTAAAAATTACGACACATCCGGAAATTCGTGAAATTTGTGCCAAAATTTCAACCGAAGATGGAATATATACTTGCGCATCATTTAATGCCCAAATTTTTTGTTGCTGCAAAAACTGTAATCCTTTTTTTTGAAATAGTTAAATTAAATAAATTATAGTATATGACTATTTAATTAATAATTTTACTAAAACAAATTTATAAAGTTTAATCAGCAAATTTTATTAAGTAATGAGTAAAATGAAATTTGCGAATGAATTTGAGGGATTTCTGAGAAGAGGAATAGGAAAAGAAATGTAAAAGTAAGGAACTGCAACGATAGTTGAGTGAAATAATGCGTAATACGATCGGAGCATTTTAATTTCTGTTGAAAATGAAATCGTAAAAAAAATGAAAAGAGATGAAAGAATTATTCATATGTAATAATTACAGAGTATTAGTAGACAGAGAGCAAAAATTTTGAAGAAGACACTTTCTATAATTTTTGAAATAGTCAAATTAAGTAAATTGTAGTGTAAGAACTAACTAACTAATTAACAATTCTACCACAAACAAATTTATAAAGCTTAATCAGAAGTTTAAATTTTATTAAACAATGAGTAAAATGGAATTTGTGAATGGATTTGAGGAATTTCTTAAAATTTGAATCAAAGAGAAATCTTTGGATAGAACAATACAGTAAAGCAGTTCAATTAAATTCATAAAATAGCAACATTCAATTAAATTCTATTAAATTAATTCAGTGATTAAATTCAATTAAATAATTTCAATTAATTCAATTAAATTCATTATCACCATTGCAGATAATAACATTCCGTGTAATAAGAAAAAAGAGATTCAGAGCATGTATATGCGTGAATTGGTACCAGTAGATTTACCATGGAAGAGAAGTGAAGAGATATATCGACAAGCGCAATATTTCTGCATTAAACCTGATAGAAGTTCGGTTAAATGTAAATCACCGTTGGGTTGCTATCAGATTCGATATACTTCACTTGCAGTATCCAATAATGTAAGTTATGCTAAATAATGAATAAAAAACATAGAATTATTTCCACAATGATGCGATAATTTATAGATCATTGAACTTTCAACAAAATTAATTAAATATTTTCAATTTAATAAAAAATATTAGCTTTTAGCTTTTTTCTTTCTCTATGTCGATTTTCCTTCTCTCTATATCGTATTACATAATATTTCATTTTGTTATTGTTGTTGCTTTTATTTCCTTCCTGATAATATCAGCGTGTTCCTTTTTGAAATATTTATGATATTTCATTTATTTGAATTAATTTGAAATGAACTAATCTTTTATTTCATTTTCTAACTATTTATATTTTAGCTTCCGGCTGGTTGCATATCAGATATTGATGAAACATTATTGGAAAAATATCCATATTTAGCATTATGCTCAAGTTATTTAAAAAATGGATTTGCCAGAAAATGCTTCTATACGGATACACGTGATGAAGAAACAGCTATGCCATTGATAGTATGTTGCTGTAATATGAATCCTTATAATGATTGTCCGTTACATGCTCGTATAAGTAATTTAGGATATGTTTATAAAACGAATGAAAGGAAAAGATTGAAATCTGAAATATCATTTGAAAAGAAGAAAAAAGGAAGAGGAAAAGGGAAAATAAATTAGTTCTCTTACTCATCCTTCTTGACAGCTAATTTTTTCTTTCTTTTTTTCATTAAATGTTATCATTGTTCAAATATTTCAATTAATTCTCTAAGAATAGAAATGAAAGTAATTTGATAAACATTTTCTGATAAATGTTGATAATGATAATATTTGTTATAATATATTAATTAGATGATTAACCAAATTGGCAAAACAGTAAGGCTACGAAAGGAATATTTTACTATTTCTAATTTTCTTCTGTTAGCTAAATAGTTCAATTAAATTTAGCTTATTTTTAATTACATTTAAAATGGCTTTTTTTTGTTAGTTTTAACTCGAATAATAAAAATTTGAAATGACTACAATATATCTTTCTTCAAAGCATTTCAACACATCGACGATACGTACCATTTCATTCCTTTCTCTCAAAGTCAAATTCATAAGTTTCAAAAACTTTTTCAGTTCAGTTTCAAAGTGAAGTTCAAAATATTCAAAATTTAAAGTCTCTTCATGATCTGCTAATGATTTCGATACTCTACCGAATTTCCGAAAGATATTAAATTTTACCCTTATGCCCTTATGACTGTCACTACTACGTAGAGCATCACGCGCCATCGGCTTCAAAAGACAATTGCTCAGAGTTTTTGCTGACTTAATTTGACTATGTCATGTAAAAGAAAAAAATTATATTATTAAAAGAAAGTACCACTGAAGTACTATTGCTTAGTAACCAAACACATTCCACATTTCCTGGTGGTTTGCATCTGCGTGTTCCGCAATCTCCGCCATTGTTTATGAACTATTTCACGACGTTTTCAAACTAAGGAATTCAAAAAGAAAAATTTACACATTAAAACATATCAACATAGAGAAAGAAATTCATGAAAATATCTAAGGTATAAATATATATCATAGATGTGAACAATAAATCTGAGGAGACATTAATAGCACAGAAGTTCAGGCTGGTTCTATATTGCATCACTTTTTGCATCAATAATAGTTTGCTCAATGTCATAAGGACATGAATGATGACCATAAATCATGTGACTCTTCAATCCACGTTTTTCTAGTTTCATATCAATCTAAGAATTATGCATAAGTGAAGAATTAAATGAGTGAGAACGAATTGAATTGAATTGAACTTGCTGCTACTTTTGTTTATTCTTTCTTTCAACTCGGAAGCAAACGAATTTGATAAATTCTTCTGTTAGTTATTTTGCGTTGTTCCATAAAATTATGTTCGGTCAGATTCACAGACGCTTTGATAATTATATTTTTGGTTTGAAAAACAAAAAATTCTTTACGCCTTTTATGTATTCTATGGTTACAGTAATTGCTGGTATTCCGTTTCTATCGCCTACTACGATTGCAATTATGTTCTTGGTTCCCGGAAAATAGTCCAGAATGATTTTCTGGTTTAATGAAATCGGTTTTACAATATGCCAATTGCCTGGGATTCGCTGAAAAATTCTTTGCAATCAAAATGAATAAATAATATTTGACGGTGTGAATTATTTCAACAGAGGAAATGTCTAGGGCTCTCAATACATACCGATGTTGTGGTTTGGATTTCCACCACTGCTTCAAATTTTAATACGTCATATGATGAGTGTTTGAACCTGTTAATATCGGTAATCCG
>CAKAEH010001499.1:0-53230 GCA_916381525.1 Cercopithifilaria johnstoni
ATTACGGAGTACGTCATCATCAATGACCGCAATATTTCTCATCACTGATAATCATTTCACAGTCTTTTAGTTTTCTCGCCATTGCATTGTAATTTAAGCTCAAGATAATCTCTGAAATCAAATCATATATAAATTAAATTAAATGCTCCATAAACGAACCAATATTTAATCTGATTTATCTTCGATATTTTAACAATAATGCTCAAAGTTCATACCTGCATTTGGAAAAAAATAATGGAGTGGAATTGATAAAAATTACAAGTACTTTGTTCAATTTTGTGGAAGTTTGAAATGTATATTTCCAGCTATTATATTAAGCATAATGCTTAAGCAAACTTTTAGCACTTCCCCGTGACAATGAATAAACTTCTGCTAGATAAAGTTTATCAGAAAGACAGATACAACAGCACAGTAATAAAAAACGATTATTATCATAGGAAGGAAGAAGAGGAAAGGTATCGTTTCCTGTCCAGATAAAAATATTGTCATTTTTTAATTATGACAAGGATTAACTTCACAGAATCAGATTCCACAAAAATTATAGGATCATTTCGAATTAAATTAAAAATACAAACTGAACAAAACTACAAAAAAACAAAAAAAATATCAAAACCATCTTTAAATCAAAAATTAGGGAAAAAACAAATTTGAATGATAAATAAGATGTAATTAAAAATTCTCTTATATCTGTTGATTTTTAACTGAAATGTCTGTCTTCTTTATTGGTTGGTCAAAAATAGAAAGTTTATTTATGAAGAAAATTTGAAATAAATGAGCTAAAATGTATTTCGGCAATCAAATGGTGAAATACGTTCGTTTGCCAAAGCTATTTATCAAGTGTCGTTAAAATGAATAGAATCGGTCATTGCTGATGTTCTGTTTCTACGATTTTTTCGTTAAGTAAGGTTGACCTTTTTTCTGATAAAACGTGACATTTTGTCTTCTAAAAAGTTTCCACTTATGACATACTGAATCAAAAGCAAATTGATTTATTTTTATCATTCTTACGCATTTCGCTCTACCACATTTTAAATTTTGACAGTCTTTGATAATTGTTAGAGATATAAGTGCATTTTGTTTTCCTGTTCAAAAAAATTTTAGAATGAAAGAATGAAACTCTATTATATGTCGAGGAAATTCATAAATATTAGTTAAATAACCATCAATTGAACAAATGAATACAAAATCTACAAATGAGAAAAATGATTAGACTTGGAAATTCAGCAAATGAGACTTTACGTGGTGGCATATGCAACAAATGTGGCATAACTGCGTCAATTGAGAAATTCTTGTTAATTAAATTAACAATTTTCATAAGTATAATCAAATAAAATCGTAAAGGAAATATGGCATAAATCACTCCAAAATTCTATATAAGCGTTAAGTTAAGAAAGGATTGATTCTGTACATTATGATTCAGCT
This sequence comes from Cercopithifilaria johnstoni, assembly GCA_916381525.1. Taxonomy (NCBI): domain Eukaryota; kingdom Metazoa; phylum Nematoda; class Chromadorea; order Rhabditida; family Onchocercidae; genus Cercopithifilaria; species Cercopithifilaria johnstoni. Next base: position 1,423 of record CAKAEH010001499.1, read on the forward strand.
GAGGCTAATATGTAATTCTGAATGTATGAATAACGCGACTGAACTCTATCACTCCTCGAGAGGTACTCATTCTTTTTTCATTTTCATTAGTTTGATCGGTCGGAAAATAAAAGAAAAAGTGAATCAGTGTAAAACTTTTTTCCGAAAAGCACTTCATTTTCTTTGGTCTTTTAAAAATCAAAAAAAAAGTGCCAAACTAATTTTTTGCTTTTTTCAAGGACGTTAGACGTAGTTGTTATTTATTTTTCCATTTTAAAATCAACATCAGATACATACGTATTCATTAGCCTTTAAAAAAAATTACTTTGTTTACTGTTCGAAAATTTCCATAGCTATCAAGCGATCTACATTGAGATCATTCATTTGGAAAATTTAAAACGATATACTCATTTCATTTCTATTAATCCACAGTAGTGTCCTCAATCAGCCATTTCATTGCTGATGATATCGATCACAACTTTTCACATGTTATTGTCCAGTTCTCATTCTGATTTCTTTTTAAACTTTTTTGTTTAATTGAAATTATAGAAAAACAAGAAGAACAAGGATAGATATATCAATTTGAAATGTAATAGCTTTTTAGATGTTAGCTTTCGAAAAGTTTTTGATCAAAATCGGTAAGTGAATCATTGATAAACTCCTTATTAGTGGATTTTGCTTATTTAAGACAATAATTTTATCTGCTCATTGTTTTATCGTATACGATGTAAAATGATTTTTAAAAACAATATTAGTATTATTTGGTCAGATATAGAATTAATTAAATAAAAGACAAAATTTAGATGGGATATTTTGATTTTATTAATGCGTAACACAAAATTCCATTTATATGTATAATTGATAACATCAATTTAATGTTGGCTATATGCCCTCGAAAATTTGAAATCATTAAAAGTATTTTGGACATATAAAATGTTTCTTGAAAGTAGAAGAGTAAATCAAAAGTTATAAATTCAATATTACGATCGCGGAATTTCTAATCAATAAAAAATTGAATTGGTATCGTCGAATAAAGAGCTTTCTGATATAAAAGTATGAAAAGTTCAGTGTGATGAAAAAAATTCGAAGAGATCGAATCAAAAAAATGCATAATACATTAATATCATTATGAATTTAATTTATATATTTTCAAACGAAAAATTTTTAGCAAATTCCATGCAACACAAAAAAACAAATCAGTTAAGCTTAAATTTGTCTTGTGCTTTTAATTTACAAGATCCTTTTTAGTAGCTAATTTCAGTAATTATCTTTTCTTCTCAATAATGGCGCCATCTGCATCATTTACTGTTACCGCCAGTTTAATCTATTTTTTAGTCGGGTAAAAAATAATCTTTAAGATGTTTTCCATAAAACTAAATTCATTCAACAACAAATTTCAACGAAAATATTTACTTTATTGAAAATGAGCACTTAAATATACAAATTTTTTTTGTTTTTACTGTAGAAATGAAAGGTAAGTAGAAAGTTTGGCATTGCGAATAAGTAAAATATTTGTGATCAATGTGGATTATATGTAGTGAGTGAAAAACCTAGGGCGAAAAACATATGTCAGTATCCCGGAATCACTTTCAAGAATACACATTTCAGGTAGCTAACCTGCAATTAAAAGTAGTATAAGATTAATAAAAATGAAAAAGTTCTAAATTTTGGTGTTAAAAAAATATTGATTGGAAATAGCGTAAAAAATAATATGATTTAAAGTAAATAATATTTATTCGTCATTAAATATTTTCTTTATATCTTTTGACAATTTGAATTTTTCCGGAAATGTTTTCCTAACAAGTGTTTTCTGATATAAATAATATTTATATAACAAAATGTTAGTCTTGTTTGTTTATTTTGTTAAAATTTCTTCATCTATCTATTTCTTCTTGCAATGAAAATAAGAGAGAATGGTAGAAATTGTGTAATTACCGTACCTATTTTGTGAAGTTGTTGATGAAATGAATTTTTTTTTAAATGATTGAATAAAAGTTCATTAATGGACTGATTGAATAAAAGTTGTTGTGATACGATAATCGGTGGACATTATGTTTTACATTATTAAGATATCTCACTGTTGGAAAGTGTTCACTCTTCTGATGGTTAATAATTATTCTCAATAAAAATTGTAGGATTTCCGAATCAAATCAAATACTTTTTGATATGAAATGAACAATCGGAACCAAAGGAATAAAATGATAAACAGCGGCTGGAAATTATGCCCACAGGGGACAGAAAAGCTCGGAGCAGCACTTATTAACAGTGGGAAATTGGTACGCAGAGCAGTGCGGAAGGTTATTAGCGGTGTATAAGAGCGGCGAATAGAAGAGTAGTAGGTCGTCCATTTTAACCGTCCTTTATCTGTTCTTTGCCATACCCAATTACATATATATAAGGGATTTAATCTCATTTGACACACTTAATTGTAGAATTAAACTTGAACATTTCTATCTTCTCCTAATTGCGAATTAATTACGAATTATTTATCTATCTGATTTTTTTCAATTATGAATAAAATGGTTAGATCAGATTGTTATCACTTATTAATGTGGTGATGTTCCGCCTAATCCCATATGATGAATATCCCATAGATATTACTATATTCCTTTTTTACAGTTTTTTTACATTTTGCAATTCAGTTGCTTCAGGTAATGGCCATAAGATTTAGGTTGTGAGGTAATAAAATTAAACCAATTTCAAACGAAGATAACGATATCCAAAACATTTACTACTAATTAAAAAGAAATAAGAATAAGCATAATAGGAATTAAACAGAGATACGAATAAATAAGAAGCAAACTTTCAATATTGATATTTAAGTCCCAACCGATCTGTTTATAGATGCCACTATGAAAAAATGCCTTTACAGGTACCTTGTACAGTGATGAAATTGAGAGAGAGAGAAAGAGAAAAAACGCGTCATCAATAAATTTCAGTTTTTCAATGAAATCAATAACTTAACAGTAGGTTTGAGCAAAATAAAAAAACAGGAATTCTTTAAGCAGTGATGGGTAGTGATATATTATTATGCTTCTTGACAGATTCTTATTGACAGATTCAGATTCAAGTACTTCTCTTTCTAGTTTATTTCCTTAGACTTGTTTTCCAGTTATTCTTATTGATCCCAAGATCAGTTCACTGGATATAAGTCGGTCAGTGATTTTTTTTTTTATTTTTATCGAACAAATCTAAAATGCGAAATATGAAGCGAAATATGTCAAAATCAAGATACCCATATTGACTATTATAATTACTTACTGGCTAGTCGTTTGTAATCTTATTCTGTTCATTTGTGTGTATGTTCGCCATTATACTGACATACCACAGGTAATGAAATGGATTTAAAATCAAAGGAGTCAAAAAGAGATCGGCCTAACTGAATAGGTCTTCTTTTGTCAGAACATGAGATTGTCACGTTTATCAGCTATTAAACTTCAAAAAATTGTATTAAAAAACATCGAGAAGTAAGAAAAAAGGTTCATGATTATTTCGATTATCACTTTTTGTGCTAATTTAAGAGCAATTCCAGCTGTAAGTAGCATAGTTGATATATCATTTTATCAGTTTAATAATATCTGTATAGCTTGCTGTAATAGATTTTATGTGTGTGTATGTTTATTGCTAAAGTCGGAAGATTTTTAATTTTATTTTAAAGATTCTTCTTTTAAATTCTCTGGTACTAATGATAAAGAGAAATAAAAATAGCTTATTAAATAGCTAAATAGCTCATTTTTGCTTTTGCTTCAACGAGAAAGTTTGTCGGTGATTATTTGAAAACTCTTTGATTATATAAAAGATGGTTTGAATAAAAGATTGATAGGTAGGTAGGTAATTGAAAGCAAAATTGACATTGAAAAGAGGAAAATATATATGATTGGTATGATATCCAATAAGAAGTTTAAAAAGTGAAAATATTCGATGCTCCCTTTTTATTACTCATTAAAATTTGTTTTATTTTTTTTCTGCGATTTCATTTATTACTGATAATCTTCTATGCATGCATAATTTTCGCTCTGATAATAGAAACTTACATATTCATCAAATATTTATAAGTGAAGTTTGAATTATGACGGCTTTAAATATTATTTCAACTTTTTTAATTCCGTTGGCATAGCTTTCATTTTAATTTTTATGGCGATTTAAAAGCAGAAAATACGAAAATAATATACTTTCTTGAATATCATGAGTTTATTATCAAAATTGACCATTTGCACTGATATTTTCAGAAATTTGCTTTTTTGCACCACCAACTATGATAATTTAAATTATGAAAACGTTTGAGAAATATTATCGTCAAGTAATTATTTTAGCATGCACCTTAATTTTAAATATAGGAAAATGAGAGCTGAATATATATGTTAACATTCACCTTGACGCAATATTGCATCATAAAATATGACTCATATATGACCCAAATTTGTTTTACTGACATTGTATAGAAATTCCGGTCTCGAATTCTAGCAACTTCCCAGACATTTCCCGCGATGGTAGAAAGTTCCAGAGTGGTAACATCATCATTCGATCATAACATTCGAAAGTGAAATAATTTGAAAAGTTATTTTCTGCCTTGCTTAGTCTGTACATCAAATAATCCGCCTTACATGTGTGCATGGGGAGCTGAAGTAGTAAAAGTGAGACGACATTGTCTGCTGAAATTTGCCGTTAGCTTTGTTGAAAAAACTTCCGACTTCCGGTCAAGTGTTTAGAGAGAAAGAGTTGTCTAGAAGATTGGCAGACGGGTAACATATGTTTCGAAAGGTGTGGAATTTGGTTTGAAGAATTAAAAATTTTTGGAAATAAATTAGAGTCAGTGTTGGAATTAGCTACAATTGGTATGCCACATTGGAAGATGATTAAAAATGAATTATTGATCCCTGAGGCGCTATCTCTCTATAGCTTAAAAATATGGGTTAGGTTGACGTACAGGTTAAAAGCTGAAAGAATTGCATACTCCGTAAACCAGTTTCGGAAATAGCGGAAAGGAGTGAAGAGGGGATTCTTTCTCATTCTTGAGCTCTATCACTGGAATTCCTGAGAGAAATGTCCTTTTCTTGCCCGAAACCGAATTCACAGTGCCATCGGTGTGAGCCGACGACTCCCCAATCGCCCTTGGCGATGTAACCCCTTCCTCACTCCGCCTTTGTCTAAACCGAACAACTCATCATCCAGTTGTTCCCACTCCTCGGCAACAAAACATTGCGTCATTCACCGGCTTCGCCCTTCCTACCTGCTCATCTATCCATCATTCCGCTATTTTCTCTCCCACATGCCAGTCTAGTGGTTCTTACCCATAAGCATGCGTATGTATATGCAATGCATGTTGCATGCATATATCAATGTGTACGCACAAGAAATATTAATTTCTAGGATGCGTATAGTGAAGGTAAATTGCTAAGGGGAACAGATTGTTTGTTTATACAAATATTTCATTATATTAAAGTTGTCGTTTACCACTGCGGAAGGTGCAGTAGGAGTGAATGGGTGGCATTGGCCCGGGAAGCCAAATTTACTCTTAATCTTTGGTTGTGAACTTTTAAGCAAAGGATCAGTTTTTTTGAAAAAGCACTTTTGCTCCCTGAACTTTATAAAATTACATTTTTTTACCGAATAATCTTCCTGGAAAAAGAGCAATTCTTGAAATTTTAGTTATCTCTGACAGGCAATATCAGCATTCTTCGGGTTATCCGGATCCTTCAGAAACGTATTTTTCTCAAATGACAAATGATCCAATTGACAATTTTGAATTGCAATCCCTTATATTGAATCCTCTTCAAGTTTTTATGTTTAATTAAACGGTGCGATTCAAAAAAAACAAACATCTCAAAGAACTTTGCCTCGTCTTGGAATTCGTCTTCTTCCGCATCTCGTCCTATCGAACACACAAACGATTATGTCTCATTTGTCCTCTTTTCGCCACCCATGCAAGTATGCAATATTTCTCCTGAACAGTGCAAATTATTTGGCAATGCAACAACTGTAGTACCACTGGAGATATTGAAAATCACCTATTCCTGTTCGAACCGGATCTTGAAGTTTAGTTTATTGTAGGAAAAAATAACTTCAATTCTTTCATCATAAAAAGATTATATTTCTCCTCAGTATGCTATTGAACACCTATTAATTTTCTCTAAACATGAAAGAAGGATCAACATCGAACAATGAATCCTTCTGTTTTCTTTTCCATATATTCTGATCAAAGGTGAAGTAAGCAACATAAAATATTTTCTAGTCCATCTTTCCACCATCTTCTGAAATTTCCGCTATCAGAAACGAGTATCGCCTGAGCAACATTTTGTGCAGCAGTCGGATCGCAATAACTATTAAAATGATAACTGTTTTAGCCATTCTTTCTTAACATGTTCTTTTTCATTGCAATTATTATTATCACTACGTATCAGTAGAAGCAATAATATACGGTCTACGACAGTGATTCGGAATAAACTTAAGATGTGCAATCGATGTGCCTGTTTTCGCTTACATATACATACATGAAGGCAATGATATATGAAATGCTGAGCAATTCAAATGTAATGAAAAATTTTTATGTAAATGAATGTCTGGAGAAATTTGATCGGAGCTGCCTGAATTGTTCAATTCTTAGATCTTTCCTTGAAGAACTATTATTTCTATATTTTTAGTATCCGCAAAACAAAATGACATAATGCCAATCAATTTTGTAAATTTTCATTTCATTCTATCATTCATAATATTTAGATGAATAATTCAAACTTATTTATTCAAGCAGAGATTAAAACCATTTTTTAAAGAAGAAGGTTTTTCAAGTTGTTTATATGCGAATGATTTATGTTCCTGCAAATGTTTTTTGTCTAAGTAGGAGGAAAGTCTAGACTTGAAATATGTACTTTATATTGACGGCGCTCATTTTGTTATTTCTCGAATGTTTTTGGCCAACATTCTTCAAAAATTTAATTCGCCATCATTCCATTCTATCAAATTTTTTGTTAATTTAAGAAGTAAAAAGCACTGAATCAGGTATCTCAAAGAACTGATTTACTGATTAATTCTACATATTATATATAAACATTTTCACACATATTTGATTGTAATTTTTAATTTAACTAAAGTTCGGCTATTCGCAGCAGCTCATGCATATTTACATCATTTTAGATTTGACACTGTTATAGAATTTTTTAAATAAAATAAATAGCTTGTTGTATCACTCAGAATAACAGATTCATTTGGAAATAGTTACATTAATGAGATGCTACAGCCAAAGTACTAGCCAAGCCCAAATTGATTAAATAGTTAATTTCATAATCTAATTAAAGTGAAACATGGACTGTGCTATTGCTTTAGAACTGTAATGTAGTGTTATTAAGTGTATCATGGAAATCAGCTCCCCTATTCGTTTCTGTTGACTTATCAAACAATTATCCCGCAGTTTTGAGTTTATGACAGAAATCACATTGCATTGTTTATATTATTGCATTGGTCAGTTAGGAGACTTTTGCATGCATTCAGCATTAAATGACATATCATAAGCTGTGGAGAGACACAATTTCTTATGTTGAAATGATAAGATTATAATTTTTTATCCAAATTCCTGTTTACGGAGGCATCTGGTAGAAAGATGGTAAAGGGATGATTGGATGATTCATTGATTTGGCATGGATGACGCACATATTTTAGGCAGGTAATAGACGCTTGAAGCCAGACATACCGATATGAGGAGCCCATCTGTTCCACTAAAGAGTGTGACAATGGTGGGCATGTTCTTCGAGCGGCTATCGCTTTCGTCTTCCAGGCATTTCGATGCTCACAATCTTTGGAAAAGGTCGACAGCATCAGCGTAGGTGTCTCCTTCCGGGTGTCTCCTTCTACACTGCAATGATGTTTACCCATTCCTACTTCCGCCTCTTTCCTCCATAGAACCTGTTCAGACAGCTCTGTAATCAACTTCAATGACTTCGTCATTTCCGTTTTCTCCTTCCCTTCCCATCTATTAAACTATTTCTGAGTAAGCGACCGACCGGCCAAGGTAGGATTTGTTATGTCTGGGAGAGGGTCAGTCGCTCCTTCTTCCTCTGAAGGCTCGTTAAGTTGCCCTCGTCACAGTTGTCGTCTGCGGTCGTTGCTCGACTCTAACGTACCTGTTGCTCTTCCTCTCATTTCACCTGTTCTCTGTTTTTTATGAGTTCATTGTGAGAAGTGTGTCTGTCCGTTCATTATATGTCTGTCTATCTGCCTGTCTGTCTGTACTGGTTGATGGAAGAGAGATTCTTTTTATTGCCACCCTCCCTGATGATGTTTGTCCGCTACTAATCATTCCGCAGTTCTATCGCCTGATCTCCGGTGCTGCACGGATATCATCTTACTCCATCATATCTCCTCCATTCACCTCTCCGCTATCTTACAGTAATTCATTTCATACATCTTCCTGTCCAATATTTATTGCCATCATTCAAAATAATGCGCAGTTAAAGGCGCACTCATTTGAGTCCCTAATATCATGTGAATGAATTGTTATAAACGAAGCCAGTGAGAGCATTAGCACCTCTTCTACAGTTCCCAAAGAATGCATTTTGTTGAGAATATTTGATACATAAGCGCTAGGCGATAGGATAATTGCAATCTCATCATATCAATTTCATCTTAAAGTATGCATTGCTTATTTTTATGTCTCCCTTTATGCACTATTCCTCTCAGATAGTTTGTGTGTTTGATTAAGAATGAATTCGCTTGGACCTACCCTTTTGCTGCGCGACAACAGCGCTAATCACGAAAATGAAAATCTCAAATGGACTGGTTTAGCCTGTTGAAGAACAAGTTTGTCTCAGACATCAAAAATATTACATAAACTTCTAAATATCCAACTATTTCTCATAGAACAGTTTATTACAGTCACAAATATTTTCTATAAAAATTAGGACAAAGTGTGAATAAAAACAAGTCTGTAAATTCTCAAGAAACGGTAAAAATAAGGAGAAATGAATTGATTGGAAGTTGGTTTAGAAATGACATGTTCATTCATAAACAAACTAATTAAGAGGTGCACTTTAACGGTCTCTTCGAAGAGGGCGCAAATGAGACTCTCTTCTGGCAGATAAATGATTGGGTGAACCACCTGAGCACTTCGTCTTTTTCATTTCTGTTTTAAAATGTGTTATAAAGTGCACCAACTACACATAAAAGGACAAAACTCCATTTGTTTTTCGAAATTGTCAACAGTCTGGGGGGCCTATAAATGACTACTGCTTGCGGTATTTCTCATTCTAATAGCTTTCCTTAACCTGCAATGTTTTGAATGAAGCTCTGATCTTCGTCAGATCACAGCTATCGGTACTCTATTAATCATTATGATGATTATTGCAGTACTATTGTTAATTAATCTGCAATGGCATCATTAGCATCAACGTTATCCAAAATATTTATACTTATCCTATTGTGCTCTACCAATCTGCTACAGACGAAGTCTTCGAGCCGGAATACGGTAGTGGATGATGACGAATTGGATGTGTCCGATTTGATTGATAGTTTTCTGGAGCGTGCAAAACAGAACACTCGACATCACAGGATACATCGGTAGGCTAGCAAGGTTTTTCTCACTGTTTTCAATCGCCTCTCTCTCCCTTCATCTCTTCTCCCGCGGTTTAGCAAAAGTCATGTTTTTCATCCGAGCATCGATGTTTTCTCTCATACCGTACTTTCAAGTAGACAACTCATGCTCCTTATTTTATGGTTTTGTACGGACAGTTAAATCATGATGGAAACCTTACTTCAAATTTAAATTCAGGACATTAATAGAGAGAACCTTATTTTTGAAACTTCAGGTCGGATTTGTTTAATCAAATTTCCAGGATGAAGGGAGGAAGGAACCCTGTTTTCATAGTTCACTATCTATTATCGTCAAAGTGATTGCATGCGCTCACAATTGTAAAACATTTGAAGACTGCTACGTCGACATCGCGTACAATCGTCCATTCAGCAGCTTACAAGCTTCGATGTTCACGGACGAGAATATGTGAAATGCCGGAAAAGTTTGCTCGACGGAAGCTCTGTGGTTTGTCTCAATTATTCTCATTCTTATAAAAGCACCTGATCACTTCCCATTTTCTTAGCTTTGGCATCTTATAATAAACAAAATTCAATAAAAATACAAAATTTGTTATCTGCTGAATTGAAGGTGAAACGATGTTACCGACCACCATCAGATGATATGCGCGTTGGATGTTATGCGATTTGGAATATGAAGAGTGAAACACTCGTGCAAGATTGCTGGGTGCAGCAAGCGGTAAGTTTATTTTTACGTTTCTATCCCGTAGGAATGCTAATCTCTTACGGAAAGCATGATTGAATTCAAGGACTAATCCTTCCTTAATGAATGAGGCCTTATTCGACATACATATTAAATAAGAGTGAAAGAGAGAAAAAAAGAAAAATCCGATATTTTGTTTAAAAAAAGAATTGACAGATTGTTTTGTTATCTAATTTTAAAACAATATCAGAATAGGTATTAGTTTTGGTACCAACTTATTAGCTTTAAATTTGAAATCAGTGGGACTGTAGGAAGAGAGAAGGAAACATGGAAAACTGAACTGTTCCCACCAATTTTAATAAGTGATTGCTGTAGATATCGATGAACAATTGCGAGCAGCGCAAATGCGTTGCTGACAGGAGTACATTTTGTTGCTGTTATGGACATAATTGCAACAGTCGGTTTGAATTGCAAGAAGAAATTTCGAAAGAAAATTCGTGAAATTTTACTTTGTACAGCCAAAGACTGATTCTTGTTTTATATTATATGTAGCATAATTTCATGGCAAATATATTTCAGAGCTTATGTTCAATATAATTCAAAAAAAAAAACACGAAATCACCTCCTTAATAATAATAATAATAATAATAATAACATTGTTCAGAAGATGAGGTTTAGTTGGATTGTGGTGTTTGCTTACTGCAATTATTGTTATCAGTTAAAGTGAAATTTTTTTTTGAATAAAATCAGGCAGCAAATAAGAAGAAATAGATTTGTAGGAGATCTCAACACTATTTGTGAGCACTTATGAATAACATTTTTAAAATTATATTTAATACTTGCATGGTTCTTTGAAAGTTTATTATTATTCTCCGAAGAAGCACAACTTGTGCAGATTTATTAGATTTTCGGCTTAATTCAAAAGTAAAATTCTTTTATGTTATTGGCGTAAAAATTATTTTGATTTTTGGTCTACTTTTATGAGCCGGAAATTAAATTTTCTACCTCAATTTTGTCAGTTTAAAGTATTTTGTCAAAATATTGAAGCCATATTATTTGCAGGTCACTTTTTAATCATTTAATTAAAATTTAGGCAATTAATGTTTGTCGTTGAGACAATTTTAGGAGTTTGGGAAGAAAAGCATCCAATGAGGTGGAAAATATGGCTGAAATTTTTTAAATATATAACTTATCTAAATGAAGTTATATTGCAAATAGTGTGGCTAGAGTTATGCGACATTAGCGCATGGATATTATATAATAATGTAACGCTAGTGATATATTTATTTCTTGACCTTTTCCCTTTCTTTTGTTCTCAGTTCTGCCGTGCTCATATTCCACCTTTTGAAATATTTTAACTTATAGATTATGTGCACTTACCAAAAATTTGAGGTTTTTTTCTGAAATAACATAATTACTACTAACACAAGAAAGTTTCATATGTGAAGCAAATTTTTGTTCATCACATTTGCAAACAAAATTTGAACTGTCGTAAATCTTTTTGTAAGAATTCCAAAGGGTAAATTTTAATGGCTGATGGATGGATGGATGAATAATGGTCGATAAATTTTTGAAATTTAATTTAGTTCATTTATGGAAAGGTTAAGATAGAAATTGAACAGATATTTAAAGTGAATTATTTCATTCTTCTCCATATTTATTTACACCTTAGGTATATTGTTGTTCTGTTAGCAATTTATGTTTCTCTTTGTCTTTGCAACATTTATATAAATGAATAAATATAATCAAATTATACAATTCAGTTAAAGCTAAAAATTGAAGTGAAAAGTTCAAAAAGCTGAATAAACAAATAGCAAAATAGCTGTAAATATTCCAATTTCTCTAATTAAACTCAAAATTTTATGTCTCGACCAAATGCAATCTTTCCACTCTTATCTCATTTACACATTCACTCTTTCCTTTCTTCTCCTTCCAATCGTTATTTCAATATTATAATCTTTTCAATTCTTCCTTTTCCATCCCCACCTCAATGACGCGATCTTTCTTGTTCTTCTTTTCCCACTCCCATTGCAATAAATGAAAATTTTATAGAAATTCAAGTTAAAAATATAGCTGAAAATCAATGGGTCAGAGAATGCTTCTGTGCTGCAATGTTTCGCAGCCTTTGGAAAATATCAGAAGTTAAGAGATGCAAAGGAATTATTAACAAATTAAATAAGTGTATGGATCAAGAATTATTTCAATACATATCTTTAAACTTCTCGTAATACTGCTACATCTCAGTGGATATTGGTCGTCCTCTACAAAATTCTAAACCACTGATATTTCGGGCTGTGAATATGTCAGACAAGCACTTACTCTTTTCCACTTCTGGATCATTGTTATAAATTTCATTCCACCAAGGAAATATTAATTGTTCTAAAATTAATGTCAATTATATTCTATTTATCATCTAAAATTAGTTAACTGATATCAGCAATATCCATTAAGAGATCTTTTAGGATCCTTTAGATCTCATACTGATTCAGAGCACCGCGAACAATTTTCACTAAATTAATCCAAAATTTGCTTAATCGTCAGTAGAAAAACTGAACGATCTCAGAATATCCTTCTACTTTAGTACGTTTTGTTTATGTGAGGATGCTTCTCTATATATAAGATTTTTCGATACTGCTAAACGACGATATAAATCAACATTCCTAAAAAGTTTTCATAACTCCTGACTTGAAATAGATTAAAGGTGTTTAAACAAAAACTTCATGCAACTTTCATTTTATAAATACGGCAGCGAATACCGCACTGTGAAATGTTCAAACGGAGAACTAACAGCCATTTTTGTATTTTTGATTCAATAAAAAATCAATTTAGAATAAATATAAGAGAGTTATCAGGATGCAACTGAATGCTAGATAAATTTCCGAGTCTTGTATGGAAAAAAGATATATAGCGGGAGCGGCATATGAGGCATACTACAAACAAATGCATATAGCACTATATGAATTACTCTCACGGAGCAATGAACTGAAAGTACAAATTCTCCCTGAAGCATTCAATTCTGTAAACTTGCAAAAGTTGCGACATAATGGATCAGATGCGTCTGCAAGAGTGCAATAAGAAGTAAAATGGTCGCTTAGTATGGTATGATCAAATAAGTGAAGGATGGAGCGTATATTGCAGCCAGCTCGATATGAAGCTCAAAAATCAACAACTCGGTTATATAGAAGAACGATTTAAGCAATCGGAAATTGGTCAGAACGAGGAAAGAAGGATATGTTGAATCACCACCATCTCTTCTCTTTATTAATTCCTTTTTCTTTAACACAATTATTTAAGGAAATGAAGCGCACTTTTATATCTCCCTTTCATTTACTATATAATACGATACGACATATACAACATTAGGATTGCTGAAAAAGAGATAGACTACGAATTGTCCACTATGAAATAATTTGTGGTAAATATCGGCATGTTATAGTAAGTTGTAAAATGTTGCGGACCGCGTGATAAGATAGAAAACAGAGGCGGATATTTGATCGTACTTAATATGCCAAAATAAAGTTATATGGATTGAGCAAATTCAGGAAAAAGGATATTATACCTATTTCCTATTGCTAATGCAGCAACAAAACGAGGAATTACAACATAAATAGGTAAATAACAATTTTATCTGTAATTGAAATGATAATCGAGCAGGAACGTTTTAATTCTATCTAAAAAATGCAAGCATTATTTACTGTGTTGATTATGCCATGTTATATTAAGAATCCTAATATTTAGATGAACAATTTGCATAACATTGATATATGACAGTTCATATGCTTATTAAAATCCGCATGAAGAAAATTATGCGACAGACTACATTTATGTTGTGACATATGGTGTATAGCACATTCTGCATTTGAATACAAATTTGAATACAAATTTATTTATTTTCTTGCCTTCCATTTCAGGTCAATCTCTTAAAAGTGACATTGCCATGATATCTCTACAAAAAAATCTATCTAAAACAAATTTTTTCTTGTTTTTTCTTTCCAGTTATTCCTCATTATGAAAATTCTACATTCATATTAATAGAAAGAATAAGGCAATCGCGTGTTCAATGTAATCCATTTTCAGTATTGATACGCCACTATTGAAATATTTATAATATTTATTGACTGCTTGAAAATGGCTATCTTTTGGATACTATTTCCAGTTATTGGATAATTAGTTCCACATTTATATTCGTGCAAAGAAGCTTTTAAGGAATTCTTTAAAAGACGCATCCATTTGTAATCGTACATTATCATCACATGTATCACAAATTTTATTTTTGTTTTTTTTTTTCCAGTTATGCTAAATAAACTAACTTTCCTGAATCAATGAAAAAAAAGGAAGATGATACAGTTGTTAATTGTGAGATACGTTGATAATAAGACATGAGATAGGAGAAGTATTTGAAGTGAGTAGTGTGCGGGAGGACGATAAAATTGAGCATCCATCTAAATTAAAAATATTATTTACTGAAAAGTTTAGAAATGAAGCAGACAGTGGACTGACTGCAACTAATTATCCTCTTCAATGCAATAAATGGTACATTATTAATTACTTCACAATTTCTTCTTTTCTGTCCATTCTAGTTGTTCTTAACACGTCACACTGATACTGCACAAAAGCACACAAAAAATTCGAAAATAAGTGAAAGAAAGAAAAACACTTCGATTGATACTTTATGCCAGTGATTACTATCAAATATATATCAGTCTATCAATGATTAAGTCATATTTGAAAAGCTAATTCTGTTAATTGAACTAAATAAACTTAAGGAGCAAAGAGAGAGTTGTTAGCGAGAAAAAAATTCACAGCAGAGAAATGTCGTTTCACTATTTTCGGCATGTGATTGCAAACTAATTGTGAGACAGCTTATTTTCGAATAAAGTCAAGAAATAGGCTTATAAAAGATCCTTCGTTAACAACCACCTGCTGAATTATTTCATAAATTTATATACTATTTCTTAATAATATCTTATCTACTAAATATTCAATCCAATTTTGCAGAGAACAGACTACTGGACACTGTGGAAAAAATATTTCATTCGATAAGGAAATGTGCGATAAAAGATGTCAACGCATATCATTCCTTATCAAAAGGTAGTTTATATCATCAATGCAATGTTGACTGTTGTTTGACATATTTAACC
This sequence comes from Cercopithifilaria johnstoni, assembly GCA_916381525.1. Classification (NCBI taxonomy): domain Eukaryota; kingdom Metazoa; phylum Nematoda; class Chromadorea; order Rhabditida; family Onchocercidae; genus Cercopithifilaria; species Cercopithifilaria johnstoni. The sequence goes on from CAKAEH010001499.1 coordinate 16,762, forward strand.
ACTACTTTCAGTTTATTTGAAAGTAGCAATTAAATATGTCAAATCGATTAATAAATTGAATTGAATGAGATGAAATCAATTTATTGCACTTAATTTCAAAAAATAAATGGACAGAATGGAGAAGAAATTACCATTTTTTCCCACACTAGTAGTACCCATATTAGAGAATCTTTGGCTACCTAAATTTGTTTAATGATAAACTATAGGCAAACTTTATTATAGGAATCTATATCCATGTGTATTCATATATATATATATATATATATATATATATGAATACACATGGAACTGAAAGTTCGATACAAATTCCTCATTTTATATATATATATATAGTAAGGAATTTGTATCGAAAGTTTGTGAAGACTATTGCGATCGATGAGCTATGACCTGAATCTTAATAAGGCTATAAATTCGCAATAAACATAAAAAAAGGAAGGGTAAGAGAGAAGAGAAATATAATCAATATTCTTTTCGGTGGATCCCAATAAATCAAAGCTATATGATTCTAGAGAACTTACAGCTTCTTTAATATTCTTTGATTTTATTGAATTAATGATCGGTGTGTCAGGAAACGAATTTCAACTAATGGAATCAACATCATAATTTAGTGTAACCTAAGTAATCGTTGTACATTTGCATATCATAAGTTCTTCAATATTTCTACCATAGGCATTTCTTGGCTTAATCAGAGAAAGAGCAACATGTATCATGACAAATAAATAACACCCCTATAGTACAACATTTTCATTAGCGTTCAGTGCGACAAATCCACTATGCGCATCTCCCACATTTATACATTTTATATACTTTACTCCTAATAAACTCATCTTATGATATTTTAATACATTTGCTAATAGGTTAAAATGAATTATTCCAAGCATAATCTGAGCAATCAAGAAAAAATAGTTTCAAATGTAAGAACTAATTGTAGTTAGATGGAATTATTCTTTGTCACCAATTGTGGGTGGCATTCAAGGTTGTTACATCAGAAAAGTTCACATTAAAGGAATGCCTACTAAAGGGGGCGCGGCAATTGACATTCCAAACATTTGCCTTTTCATTAAACTTTGTTTTCGTCATTAATTGAATTTTTGTTTTCGTTATTGCTGACAATATATTATTTTTATTCTAAAAGTTCTTACGTCATATTGGAATTTTTCATATAAAATTATCGAAATTGCTTTAAATGCATCTTTTTAAATGAAGCGAAGTATTATATTTCGAAGATTCCATTTACAATAACGATTATGAGATGATTGCTCGAACACTTAACAAGAAATGTGTAAATCACAAAATGAGCTAAGAGAATTTGAGGGAAAAGATTTTTGAACATTCTGTATAGTTTCCAGCAAGAAAATGCTTTTCATTTCAACTTTGTAGTAATGTATTTATCATAACTTTTAAATGTTAAGAACTCTGAAGAAGTGCTAAATGCGGAAATTATTTTATGCAATGAAATCTTTCAAATTTTTGTACATTTGAACCAAAGAATTGATATTAGATCAGTATAGTGCAATCAGTTGAGATAATACTCATTACCGAAATGTTTTGGACATCAAAGCAATAACCATTTTCAACTAATCAGTTTCACTCACAATAACGGTAACAGTTTATACGAAATGTGTGTAACCAGTCATCTAATCAGTGAAGATACCATTATTGATCTTAGCGAAGCATTAAATGTAAATACTAATTAGGTAAAACTGGAAATCATTATGTCACTAGTGCTTCCCGGCATTTACCGAATGTCAATTTATAACATCACTAATTAACTTGGAAGTGGAAGAAAACGTGCAACCAATCATAAAATGTAAAATTGCGATATTTTTAAAATTGAAATTTGAAGGAATTCATCACTACCCTCGATTCACTCAGAAATCTGCCAAATGATAGGAAATAGCTCATGACACTTTGAAAAAATTTAAGCAAATTTATTCAAATTCTATTTGCAGGTCAGTTGATACAGCCAAATTCTTAATTTGAAAATAAGCAAGTTAGGAAACACATAATAAAAGAATAGATTTATGAGGGCTTCTTTTGCAACCTTTTGTGACAATCTAACCATGATTATATCCACCAAAAGCTATTCATTATCATTATATGTAAAATGAAGTTACCATAACTTATTTCATACACTTTCTTTAAAATATGTAAACATCTAAATACGCTTTTAAATTGTAATTTCACTAACTATATGCATATAGTCTATACACAATAACTATTGTAATCCTTGCAATCATTGCTCTTCTCAGATTCATCGATCCTGGAATATCAACTACCTTAACATTGTATTTTTAATCTTCTTGACAAATAAAAACCCTTCCTTACAAGGATTACAAGAAAAAGGAATTTTTTGTAAACTAAGATTAAAATATATTGTTTAAAACAGTTTGAAATTGTAAGAAAAAAATTTTCTTCAATAATGGTTTGCCTAAATTTAACTTGCATAAACAATGCATTCCTTTTAATTTAGATGAATTATGAGTGAACTTTTAAAACTAATAGCATCTCTTAATGACCTGCTAAATGCTTTCAATTCATATGATAGCATAGTAGTAATCGAAAACGGCGTTTTATCAGTTGCGTTACTTATTTCGTTTTTATACTTGTAGCTGTATATTTGATGACAGCGATAAATCAACAAGCATACTTAACTTTTAGAAAATAAGGAACAATAAAAAATTTCTGAAATTTTAAATAATTTCATTGGAAGCAAGTATGTCTAACGTCCGTAAAAAGAAATTGCTATTGTAAACAAAGATTCATCTACATGGTTTGAAAACAATATAATAATACAAAACTTAATGGAAAATCAAAAAGATTGATCTTGATTGTTTAAAGAAATATTTATTTGATATCAATCTTAAATTATAAAATCTCACTTTTTTCTCATGGAAAACAACACTGCAACTACTATAAGTAACTTTCGCGAAGTAATTCACAATGTAAATAGAATATATCAAAACTTTTTCACTTATTGATCCTATTTTCTGCAAAAAACAGCTGCTTATCCAACACTAAACTGGTAACAAAAGCAGATTTTATGAGCAATATCACATCCGACACTAACAGTTCGTGTATTTATTTTTTTACTTTTTTGGAAGGTCTAGAAATTGAAACATATTATCAACCATTACATATTCCGAGGGCGCTCTATTGCACTAAATAAGTTTAAAATATGAGCCATAAATGATTCCATATAATACATTCATGCGATTGCCGATTTACTAGTAGTTCATATATCCTTAATGTTTTTTCGTCTATCAAAACTTTACCGACTTATTTAAAACTCTTCACTGCTAGTTGATATTACTGATCGATATATCTGCTACACCTGACCAGGTGAACAATATTTTCAAAGGCTCTGAAAAATAACCTGAATGATGCCTATAAGGAAGAGTAACCGAACTGGACCACATAGTAATAGAGATGAAAGTTGGAACTACTATTTAATAAAACTAAGCTTAAAACGATCGCAACTAGCACAATATTATAGTGCTTCACTAAACAGAACAATGTTCGAACGTTGAACAAAGCTATTCTTATTCTGCAGTGTCTTTCTTTAACTATTTAAAATCGATCTCAACCCAACCTAACAAAAGTTCAGATATGACAACAGAGATGACGGGAGAATTGCAAATATATAGAGTTATATCAAATAAATGGACGTGACAGCATCTGCACTCGTGCAATTTCAGCTAATGCCTTCTGTATCTTTTTTATCAATTCTTCGCCGTCGATAACCGCTTGTTCAAGTTCACGAGCTGCCTAAAACTTGATTGTGATACGTTCGTACTTACAAAATAAAACAACTGAAATTTGCCTCACAACCAACTTAAAATGGCACTTAAAATGGAAGCAAGGATTGGGCAAAAAAACCTAAATTACTTATTGATGTAACATGCACGAGACAAACCATTTTTTTTTTTCGAACTAATATTTCAACAGGCAGACAACTATTAAGATAAGAAATATTAAGATGAATGAGCCGAATGACCAGCATCTACAAATTGGAAAACTTACTCGATGCCTGTGTTCGTCCATGCTCAACAAAGACGAATCAATTTCTGAATTACTTGCAGCTGGTTCATCTATTGGCAAAGAATCAATCAGAATCTCAATATCTTTAGCTGTATGCGCAATTGTTGCAGCGAAAAGACTACAATTCTCTTCATCCTCTAATGCCTGAAGACGGTATTTCAGTAAAAAATGAATTCAAAAAATGGAAAAAGAACTATTGCTAGGAGTCCAACGGAAAAGATTGAAAAGCTGAATTAAAAATCTTCGATTTCAGAACTGTTAAATACATGGATTTGTTAGCATCAGTAATTCATCACGATAGCAGAGGGACGAAATATTTAGAACTCAGAGCAACTGCTAATGTCATACTTAATGAAATATACTTTTGATGTTCCATTAAAATCACATGGAGGTGCTGTGAGTCGTAAAACTCCAATTGAATTACACATCAAATTGGCCAATTCGTTGACCAAATCTTGCAGTTGTGTTAAGCGATCCGCCATCGCTTGAAATTTTAATTTCAGCTAAAAATTACACTGTTTATTTTTATAGTGTCATCATCTAGAGCAGGTCATTCAAATTGATAAAGCTGCAAGCAATGAACAGGAATGAAGCTGGTAATGCAAAATGAACATTTTACAAGTATGTTTTTAGGCACTCCTAAAGAAACCAAAAAACAGATAGACATGAACGATTTATTGCTCAAATTTTCCAGTTTAATTGCGTAGCAGCAACATTATCAATAATGTTTCTAAGACTTGAGCAGTAAGTCAGTGTTTACAAAACATCGTGAAATGTGCATGTGCTGCAGATAAAAAGTAAACACAATGGTTTCAATAAATAAAATATACTGTTTTCTAGATCATTTTCAAACCATGAATTTACGAGAAAAGGTTTGCTGCAATTTCTAATTTAAAACACTGGCGTCCTGATATTAAATTCCACAGTACATCAAAATATAATAATATTTCGATGATGAAATGTCCAATAAATCGATGTAAATCGAAACACAATGAAAAAATATCAAAAAGTATTTGGAATTAATCAATATTTATATTTGGTCGAATAATCTTTCGGAGACACAACCAAACCACGGCCTTTACGAGCGCCTCTGTACACCGTTTCTAAAATATCAATCAATTCTTGTCCATCAGTGATAGGCCAGTTGATTTTGTTGTTATTACCAGTACCTAAAACCAATATTTCTTGATTAAAACAAAAACAAATTCATTAAAACTTATTCATGTTTAGCAAGAGAATTCCCAAACAATTAGACGAATCCATTGCTTCTTGAGAAATCTCATGACATGATTTGCTGTCTTAATAATTGATGTTTTAGAGATACTTAGTCCACAATCAGTTAGCTGTCAAGCATATAAAAAAAGTTCGCATATCAAAAATTACTAAAATCAAACATCAAATAGAGCAAATTTGTCATTCTCAACTAAAAATTCATTGAGCATTTACGAAAAATTAAACTAACCTAAATCAACCATAATGTGTTTGTTGCGAAAAAAGAACATCACAGTGCATGGATCATACAATTCATACATTTTGTTGAAATCGGGCACTTCCGTCGTATCCACCAAATATATTACAGCAAAATTTTTTACCTTGTTCGCAATTTTATACAAAGTCTGCAAATAAGATTATGCCAACAAACAACTGCTTCAAAAATTGAATTTCTTTAAAATTGGGAACAGCAATATCGGAATATCATCATAAACATCAGTTCATATCAGTTCATTATGGACTTTATATGCTGCATGTTTTCAGGATGAGAATGAATTTAAGCCAATACTAAAATAACAAACTCATGTTTCTTTTAAAAAACACTTCTTTACTTCTTTGCATTCATAATTCTCAAATAAATAATTGAAGGATCCAATTCCCGCACCACGAGGTTTAACGATGAAAAGCATGCAAAGAAATAAAGGTTGACCTCATCCATTCGCATACAACTTGGATCCCAGTCATGGCCGAATCGAATAAGCACAACCCGATCTTCCTCAGCTAGTATTGCCTGATCCACTTGCCAGCCATTACTCAAATGAGGTAGCATGTACGACATTTTGACGTTATAATAAGTCCTTTGCTCGAAATGACATACAATCGTAAGAGCTTCAAGAAGATGCCCTGGAAGCAATACTTACATCAATTACCCCTCCTCATTTTCAGCCTTAGAGACACCAATGAGTTGCTCCATTCCTCAAAATTCCCATTTATAATTAAAGGCAAATCAAAACCGCCTCAATCTCACGACCGGCTGTAAGGCTTCTGTTTCATGAAAAAACCTTATGGCCGGGCCATATTTTGCCGTAGCATATGAAATATTTGTAGGAAAAACAATTCTGGAAATCGATTATTTCGATGGAATTTTTCTTCAGTGTTGGTGCATTTATGCTTTCTCTCTCGGATGAAAGTGCGGGATGTTCAGATGAGGAATATAATTTAAAGGTAGAAACGTTCTCTTGAGAAGTGAGATTAATCTTTCGTTCATATGAGCTCAAATAAATTAGTATAAATTTTAAGAATTTCTATAAACATAGAATTTCACCAATAACAGCTGAAGAATAGATTTATAGACTGATCATTGAACTTTTGAAAGATATTCCTCTGAATGAAAATACTTATAAAGAAGGAAATAATATTTTATTATGGGATGAGTGATATATGTTACATTCCTACACTTCTATTTTGGCTAGCCCAAGGTATCGCACATAGTATTTGGTGACTGTTTATAAACAAAAAAGAAAAATAGGAATGATGTAGTGCTAGGTGAAATGAAATTTCTGACTTTTAAAAGGAAATCTGGAGGTCGCGCCCACACTGGGATGCATAACTGTTATCGACATTTTTTCTGATTTCGAATATTTCTTTTTGAACATTATATCATGGCTCAATTAAATTAACTGATGTCATCATAAAATTATTCGCGAAACAGTAAGGGACCGTTATTCATGAAGCAAATAAAATGTTATAGTCAACAGTAATGCATTTTATCGCCTTTGTATTTTGTTCTTCTACAGCACTTTGTTTTGAATCGTTCATGTTGCGGCAACTTGTCAACGAGTTTCAAATTTATTAAGATTTCTTTAGAAAGTGTATGGTAACGACTTGACGATTTCTTTGTATATTGATTGCAAATTCTAAACTCTCCTGTCACCGGGATATAACAGCCGCGAAATATGGTTGATATAAGTAATGCTGAAGGTATCCCATAATGTTATGCAATAGTTTCCTGGCCGTTGCAATTTCACTTTTTCTATGTATTTTCAAATGCGAAATCACTTAAAGATAAACACAAGAAAGCAAAATTGCTAAACTTCATAATGTGTCAGTGGCATGATTTTATTTTTATTATTTAAAAAGATTTTTAAATCACTAAACTTTTCGAAGTTTACTGCTTTTTTCTTCTGTATGATGAAGCAAATTAAGAATTTCAGGTGGAAAGGTGTCGTCGCGATTTTATATTGTAAGACCTGAGGAAGTTATTTCATGGAGTGAAAGATTGTCAAAACTACATGGATTGACCTACGATCAGCTCTTGCAGTTGATCTCACCAAACGAAGTGGCTGTTGAATTCGCCGCACGATATGGCTTAATTTCAAATTCAATGAATTGTAAGCGTTGTGGGCAAATAATGCTTCTGTGGAGCAGAAATGGACTTGATGGCTTACAGGTTAGACAAGAATTAGAATCACATAAACCGGTATAAATTTATGTCAAGCATCTGACACTATACCCGTCCTAAACATATTTTTAATTATGGATTATTATGAAAACTCTTTGTTAATTCATGGAAGTTATTTTATTTAATGTACTTTAGCAATTTGTTACATCTGAAGCGTTTCGAATGTTGTCAAGGACTTTACGTTTGGCAGGTATTGCTGGATGAAGTATTAGGTATTGAGTAACGCAGTCTGCCTTAATTAGTTGCTTCAGATTATCCATTACTGAGGTCTGGAGTCGGTCTTGTATTCACTGATGACTTAAAAATCATGTGAAATTATTGTATCGAAATTGTTTACAAAAGTTTGTTTAAAGTGGCTTTATTGGGAATGCAGCGTAATATGGTCTACAGTTTTTTTTCGGAAACTTTTACTTACTGGCTTTATGCCGTATTTCATTTCCAAATTCGTTTTTTTTTTTACATGAAGTATAAAGTAAAAAGTATTCCGAAGTTCCATATCTCTTTTTTCTTAGATAAATACGTCGCAGTTTCTTTATGCTATTAAGAAATAGTTAAAATCTTAAGATTACACCCTCATATTTCTAAATTATTTTGCATATCCTTAGTATCGATATAAAATTAAGATTATTGTAGTGATTTTTTTCACTCCATCTATAATTTATTCCGATAGACATCTTAATTTATCAAGTTACAGTGGCGATGTATGCATGTGGTTGCAAAGCAAGAACGAAGAAATGGCAGAAAACGAAATTATTGTTCGTCATTATCCATCCGTCATGGAAGTATATTCCACGGACATCATTTGTCAATAGCTGATATTATCGAATTTATGTATTTATGGGCGCAAAACTATAAATTGCATGAAATTCGCTTGCACACTCATTTCAGCAGTGAAATGTCTGTCGCTTGGGCAGATTATATGCGGCAAATTGCTTCCGGTTTTGTTGAAGCAAGTCAAACACCAATTGGTGGTCCAGGTAAGCTCACTTTATGCATTGTAGTTGTAGTTTTTCAAATTATCATTTTGTGATTACCTAGCTTTTCACTAATTGAAAAAAATGAATAGATTTCCATCTATAATATTGGAGATAACAGCTGGATTATTTGTGTGTATATTCTTGTATAAAATGTTTTAGGTATTGTGGTGGAAATTGGACGATTGATTTTGTACAAAACAAGAATTGGTGAACAGCATCCATATTTGATTGGCATGGTGGAACGAGAAACAGAAAATTGCATAATTATTGCAATTGAAAATTATACGACAGAACGCCTAAAAGAGAAAGTTTTGCAGTGGATTTTGCGTGATACAATATTAATTTCCGATGAAGGAACTTACATCGACGGACTGAATCAATTAGATTATCCTATTTTTATTACAGAAACTTATGTGGAGAGGTTTGAGTCAGTCAATGGTCAAAAGCTTAGTGTTAATAATGTCTTACTGCAGAATATTTGTAACGAAGCGAAAGCAAAATTTCTTGCAATGAATGGAACTTGTAGGGCACATTTTGAGGGTTATATCAGAGAATTTCTATTTCGCAGAACGTTCCGAAGTGGAGACGAATTTGCAGGCATCATTTTATGGGCTCCATTGTTACATGTTCTTTAGTATCTGTTGATATCGTTACTTTAACCAGATATTACAAAAGGCGAACTTTCGTATGAAGTTTTTAAAACTTAAAAGAATCGAAATAGAAAAGCTGTTAGCTTCTGCGATTGTTATGATATCAATTCTGAATTGCTAATTATAAACAAAACAAGCGGTAATTTTCCCTTAAGTTATATGTCCTGTTTCTTTTTTCACAACCTGTTTGAATAGAATTTCAAAATAAATCTTAGTCATTCAAAAAGTAAACCTTAGTCATAGTGTTTCGCTTGAAATTACCGTTTCAAACCGAAAGATCTGTAGTAAACTGGACTTTATACTTTGTAGGTTGTATACTTTGAACTAATTCTTCCTTTTTCTTTTTGTATTTCTTTTTGTTGTAATTCATTTTGAACTATGTTAAATCCATTCTTCTTTAAAAGGGATTCAGGTTGATTTAGTTCTGTGCAGCTCCCCTTACAATCAACATGCATTTTTTTAAATTCTAATTTATGAAGAGAATCTTTATTTTAAGGTGCTATTAGTTTTATTAATTTATGGGATCCATGCTGTGGTAAAAAGCAGCTTGGCACTTTTTAGCTTTATTTAAGGCCAAGGGAGACCTGCAACAGTAGTTTGCTCTGATAATTCGACTGGAAAAACGTGCGTGGAAACCCCTAGAGAATATAAACTTTGTTTTTAAGATGCTTTTTAAGTGCCACTTTTTATACTTTCTGTTTATTATCTATAACGCAGATTCCGACTATGATACTTAGTGGTTTCGAACTCTTCAACGATAATCATCTATTGGGTGGGGTTTCCCCTTTTGTTTTTTCAAGATGTTTAAATAACAAAAAAGCATGCTATCACTGTTAGAAATCCAGGCGAATTTAAGTTTCGCTTTAGGCCATTGAATTCCGCGAAGTCATTTCATGTTATTTAGTGCGTGGGTACGCAATGGAAAACTGACATGTTCTAGACAACCTTTATGCTCACAAGGCGATCGCACTCCTGTTTGCTCCTGCACTTCTTTCCAGCATTACGTTACTTGAGAATTCAATGTTGTTGAATATCTGAATGATTTGAAAACTCAATACTGTCGAATATCTCAAGTGTTGTGCATGTGATGGTTTTACATCTGCAAACTTATATTTTATCAGTGTGAACTTGCAGACAAACTGATTCGACTGTTCTGCAATACTTGATATCAATATCATGTTTTACGAATCGCTAAGGATATGAATTGGCGTAGGATCACAAAAATTCTTTCTTTTGTATTGCTTAGTAATAACGCACTGATAAGTTAAACTTATTGTATATAAATGCCTAGTATATAACAATAATACAAAGAATAAAACACGTTGAGTGAATAACTATCAAAAAATGATGCATACATAGAAAACAATAAATAAAGTAACAATGGAATTGCTTGAGAAGTCTACGCGTCAAAATAATTTTATTTATGCATTCGTACTATTAATGAAGGTGAATCCATATAAATGGCACCATGCTCGAGTATATCTCATCTTTGTAAGAATCTGTAGAGTGACACATATCGCAGCGCTCGCATTTTGCGAAATGCATAACTTCAACAGTAAGATCCATTTCTTGCAAAGAATGAATTGTCTAAAAGGGGATTTTATAATGCATAAATATGAGATATGCCAATGAAAGAGGAGGGAATATTCAAAAATTAAAGCACGGTTAACTGCGAGGTAAGTCACCGTCTCGATAAATTACTGTAAAGAAATGACTACAGTTTGGAGAGGGGTATTTCCCGCTTAAATCAAACTACAATTCAGTTTTCTTCGCCTTCTCTTCCTCATCCAAGTCAACATCTGAAACATCGATATCTTCTTCAATGAGCATCTCGCCATCTTTGCCGTCCCATGGTTCTACATTTAAGACATTCGGGAATTCTGCACCTTTCATCGGTGACGTCTGACCTTTACCATAAGAAAGATCTCTTAAAAATTCTTGGATTCCGGAAGCACCAAATGAACCCTGAAAGTCGGGAATTCAATTCTAATTCAACAGAGACTCACTCCGCAAATGACTTAAACATGATCTTGCCAATAAATGTTTTTCAGATCTTGCCAAAGACATTGCAAAATCTGGAAATTACAACCAATGGTAGATTATTCAAAGAATTAAAGACAAACTTTTAACATCGAAAACTTCATTTTACGATAGCTCAATGCTGCCAAAGCTGGATAACCGAAACCACCCATGCCAAATGCTTTCTCCAATTCAGTTTGTTTACCTGCCTCTGTCCATACCCAGCCCCATATATTTCGTTTGAATTTTTTCGCCGATTCTTTCAAGACCTAAAGTAAAATAAGCAAATTGGTAACTTGAAGACACAAATTTCTTTAGAATTTTTCAAAAATTCTCTGCTAATAAAAATATTGTACTTCTAAATAGTCGTTTCGACAGGTACTTTGGCAATCAAGAATATGTGGCAATACAGCAATTATACAGAGCTGCTTTTCTTTGCAAGCACTATCGACAATTTCCTGTGAAACTGCTTCCATAACTTCTGGTGCTGGCATATTTTCAGCAACCTGAAAGACAAAGTAAAGTCTTCCACTCGTTAATTTTCCCTTAAATTTTAAGTTTAAAAAACTTACGACTTTGCACTCTTTGTAATCAGTGTAGTGCCATGAAACACAAAACTTTTACCTTGTTGAGTGCATACTGAACAATGTCATCACTAGTTCGTCCGCCAACGTAATCTTCAGCATCACTAGCGCTTGAACCTGGTGCGAAATATTTGATTGTTGGAAAACCTTTGATACCGAAACGTGACGACATCACTTGATGTACTGTTGCATCCAAAGCACCAACCTAAATCATTGGCTTCACGAATATGACTAATAACATTTGATAATAAGGAGCTTTTTTTGAAAATCATAACTACAAATATACAAATGAACGCGTAAATTTTAGTAAATAACAGTTATATGAAATTGTAGAGCTTATAATAAAAGAGGAACAGTTTTTACCTTTACTTTACCAACCAATTCCTCAGCGGCTTTTTCCCAATGTGGTTTCAAAGCTTTACAATGACCGCACCAAGGTGCGAAGAATTCCACAAGCCAAATATCCTTACTGTGAAGCACTAAGTCCTCAAAGTTTTTATCGGTCAGTTCAATCACATGTTTACCGCTACCTTTCTTATCATTAGAACTACCCCATTTGCTTGAATCGCTAATACCCAGTTTCGTATTTACTATTTTTCGAGCTTCACTTATTAATGAATCTGCCATCGCTTGCGCCGTTCGAGAACCTTCAATAAATATATTTCTGCAATTTTCAAATAATTTTCTTCCACGATATTGGAAGCATTCAAGAGTAACATTAGCAGTGCAGTGAAAATAGTTAGTCCTTCGTTTTTAATGAATGATTAAAGTGTCAGAATTCCAACAAAAAACGAAAGAACAAATAAAAAACTGTATTATGAACATTAAGCCTGTTAGATCAAAAGGTAGTCGAGAGCTATAGGAAAGCTAGCCTTGGTATTCCACTGGAGTCTTCTTTTCACCACTAAATATTTTGATTGTAGGAAAGCCCTGTATATTATAGGGTGCACCCACTGACTCATCTTGCGTCATGTCCACTGCTCCAACTTTGAAAATACCTTTCACTGCTTTTGCTAGTTTCGTATATTCCGAAACTAATTTTTGACAATGACCACACCTGTAAGAAACTATATTTCAAGTTGCCCCAAAAAAACATGAGAGACGCACATCAAAATGGCATTTGAAACTTACCATGGCGCAAAAAATTCAACAATCCATATTTCATCGCTTTTCAACACTTTACTGTTAAAATTCGATTTTGTCAATTGGATCACATCATGATTACTCTCATAGAGTGCATGCGATAATCCAATCAAAACTGCAAAAATCAGTTATGAATAATCTTTAGCAAATACCCAATGAAAAATAATCTCCCTCCTCAACCAGTTCATCAACAATACCAATTATATTCTCAATCTTGAACCTCGAGATGATAACCTTTAATTAATAATTCTAATAGTTCAATGTATGTAGCATAAGAAATGCTTCTTTTCTTTCCGATTCTAAATAAAAGAAGCAGCTGATGTGATGCAAATAGGCAAATAAGTAACATCCCGAATCTTGAGTAAACTAAAACTGCTTTTGACAATTTCAATTAGTTTTACTACTAGTTGAAACAAAAACTTGATAAATTAATAGTGCTAAATGAAAATTAATACTCCAAACCACATATAATATCATATTTCCTTTTTGTTTAATGCTAATCAATTCTTGTGGCCTCTTATTCTTTGGGAAAAAAAATGCTAAGGTTCTACTTCAAAAATGATAAATCTGAGGGAAGGAATGCACAGTTTAGGATGAGAGAGGTGATCAAATGCAGTAAGCGATAAGTGTAGACAACTGCTCGCGATCCGTACCTGTGTAGCTACCACTATGTGATAATAGGGAAAACTTACCCGTCAAGAGATATGACTTCATTGCTGTGGGCTCGAGTTATTATTCTTCTTTTTCCAAGACGGAGTGAGATGGAAGTGAAGGTGCTGCTATATGCAGTACGTGAATTTGCTAACTTCTGAAATCTACGAAATGCGACGTCATAATAACCGTTCGGTCGGGTCTCGCAGCGAACTGATATTCAAATTTTAATTTCACATTTGTTAGGAGAAAATAAATTTATGTCGGAAATATATTCTCTTTATAAGTTGCATGTATGCAAGAAAAGAAAAGGAAGAGAGAGATAAGCAGGGGATTTCAGCTAACAAAACTACAAAAAGGCATCATTCCACATCTGGATATTGAGACCATGACCACCGACTACCGAACAAGCTAACTTTTCATAACTTTTTGTCCGAATAAAAACTTTGTAGGGCTTGGTGAGCTGGGATTTTTACAGCTGGTATTTAAAATTCCACCATAGGATAAGCATATGTCCACACGTTTTTTTTTGTGTAATGGAAAACTTCCAGCAGGGTTAAAGGTCACACTGCATTCGGCTTAGTTATCCCTTGATATCGTGAGTAGTGTGGGAAGTGGAATCATAGTTTCAGAGCGAGGCATCTGTCTATCTGCACGACGAAAATGGGGGAGCAGGCATTTCAAAGTTTTGTACAACACTTGAGGGGGTGTAAATGTTGGCATCCAGAACTTTCTGCCCTTCGGAAGTCCGGAGTACGTTATCTGTCGATTTGCCTATAGAATTTTGATAACTCAGAGCGAAGCTTCACAATTTTTACTTTAAATTTCTTCTAAGTTTTTCATATTTACTTACAACTGAACTTGTATAATCTTATAACAGTTGCGAATGATTCACTGTCTTATCTATTGCAGGTATTGTTGTATTTCGGGCATCTGTTCATCCTCCTTGGAGGTGGGACTTGTCCATATATAAATAATCTGAATTTGCTCTATAAACTGTGCTACAGCGATTCGTACAATAGTTAGATTTTGTTGATACAATTAGAGTGGGACATTGTTATAATGAATTGGATGACCAATGCGTGGATTCAGAAGATATGAACGTTCATCATGACGTTTTAAAAGCGCTTTTTCCGTTGATATTCATTTATTGTTTCTTATGGTTTATTTGAAACAGATCAGATGGCAAAGGTGATAACTGATGAACAATATATGGATGCTATTCAGAAAGTTTTCAATGAGAAATTAAAACAGTTCCAAGAAGCAGGTGGGTGGGACGTAATCAATGAAAAAGCCCAACACTGTACTTATCACGTATGTTGTTTAATTTAATTGAATACTTGGTGCTATTATACTAATTTAGTATATTTGAGGACTTTGTTATCAAGTTTCTATCAAGTTCAAATGTGATGGAGAATTGATTTCTAATCTTCTAGTTATTGATATGACTGCATTTGTGTCATTAATGCTTGGTGCTAATATGCCATGCTTATATATATAAAACCTAGTAATATTAATGGTATTTATATATAGATTTTCTTTTTCAGCGTTATTTGGAAGCTGGAGCTGAAGATTGTGAAAACACTGCTAAACTGATTGAAAGTCTGATGGTCACATTGGACGCTGTGAAACGTGAAATGCAAGCTGAAGTTGAGCGTTTAGAGGCTAGACAGCTTGAGCGCACTAATTTTACAAAAATGGTTGAAGTTATTGATAGTGTGACGAAAAATATAGGAAGTAAGACTTTCGTCATAGGACATAATTGAGATTAAGGTTTTCATTTCTTATATATCGATAAACTTGAATCTTTATTTTTGTAAAACATACAGTCAAGTTTGTCATTCGAATCAACAGTATGTGCAGATATCT
Organism: Cercopithifilaria johnstoni; assembly: GCA_916381525.1. NCBI lineage: Eukaryota > Metazoa > Nematoda > Chromadorea > Rhabditida > Onchocercidae > Cercopithifilaria > Cercopithifilaria johnstoni. The sequence goes on from CAKAEH010001499.1 coordinate 32,369, forward strand.
CTGAGAGCTGCACAAAGAATACGAATATAGACGACAAGCAGGTTGAAGAATTGGATCAAGTTATTCTTCTTCCTTCCAACTCTGTTAATTTGTAAGTCTTGCTTCTGCTTCCTTTATGTGTCTTACCACTATTGATGGACAATAATGGCGATTCTTGTTCTGCTCATTTCTTTGATCAAAAAATGAAGTGTGACTACTTTATCATTTGACATGTATATATTTACTTTTTTGCAGAGAAGCGCAAGTTTCAGGACTGCAAATAACAGCGAGCACTTCGAGAAGTAATCAGAGCAGTATTTTCAAACAAGGTATCCTTTGAAGATCATTTTAATTTTTGTTGTATTACGAAAAAGAAGTACTGTAGTACAAAGTTAGTGTTTTCTAAAGATTCGAAAGAAATCTTCAGATTTTCAGATCTTTTAAGAGTGTTATAATAGATTGATTCCCGTTTTACTACGAATTTCAGCACAAAAAAAACCAAATAAAACTCTCATTGAGAAATTGTGTAGGCCGCCAACATCCAAAACAGGTTCATTCACGGTAAATCAAGATGAAGACACTGTAAAGTTTTTGGACCCAGTGCGTTTGACATTCCACGATACAACAACGGGTGATTCTGTAAGAAGCAGGGATGGCTTGGACCAAATAACAGATGTAAGTTTGAAATAATAAAGATATAAAACAGTAATGCTCCTTGTTAAATAACGGTTCAAACCGTAATTGACATCCCAATATTCAATTATTTTTTCTTCAAAAAGTAATTGAGATTTGCGGAATTAAATGTGTTATATCTGCAATTTCAACCCCTGCTCTGTTTCTTATTGTTCATGTTTTTGAATTCTCATAACTCATATTTTTCTTATAACTATAGCTGTCGCAGCTGTATGCTGTAGTCGTTTTATATATACCACGCTTTACTTTTTGCTTTGAGTTTAGATTCCGTTCTATCACATTTTTTTTATTCTGCTGAAAATCATGTTTTAGAATGTCTATTAAACATTTAATATTATAGTCGTAATCCGAAAGACAGTTCATCGTCATACAACTGCCAAATACTTTAACAGAAATATAATGGATATATGCTTGATTCTGAACAGTTATATTCAAACCTCATTTTCACTCGTTTTTTCAGAATCTGAAGAAAGAAGATGTAGGATCAGTACGCAAATCAGAATCTCCTGTAATGGAGTCTGAACTTGCTAAACAGTGGATTCGTGAAGTCACTTTCAAACAAAGTATCTTTTGAAAATAATTTTAATCTTCACTTTATTATGAAAAAGAGAAAGTGTTATGATACAAAGCCAGTGTCATCTAATAAAAGGTTGATCTCCGCGTAATTATGAATTTCAGCTCAAAGAAAACCAACTGAAATTTTTGTTGAGAAATTGTACAGACCACCAGCATCCCTAACAGGTTCATTTACGATGGATCAAGATGAAGACACTGTAACGTTTTTGGAACCAGTGCGTGTTTTGACATTTCAAGACACAACAATGGATGACACTGTAATCGGCAAGAACAACCTGGATCAAATAACAGATGTATGTTTCAAATAATAGAGGTATAAAACAGTGATGCTCTTTGCTAAGTAACGATTAGCGATTTTCTTCTAGATCTCAACATTTAGATTGCGGTTAAACATCTTTGTAGTATTTTTCATTTATATCTGCCAATTCAATTTTTGGGTTGTTTTGCTTGTTAACTGTCACGATTCGTATTCCGGTCCCTCCATATTACAGCATACTTTATCTTTCTTCTATAAGTTTAGATTACGCTCTATCATATCTTCGATTATTCTGTTAAAAATCACATTTCAGAATAAACAGTATTATAATTGTAATCAAAAAGAAATCTAACCATCAATTTTGCCATCTTTTTATCGTCATGCAATCGCCAAATGATCTAACAGAATGTGATGCATATAAGCTCGATTCTAAATAAGTTGTATTCAACTCATTATCAGAATTTTGCAGAACCTGAAGAAAAGAGATGTAGAACCAGCACGCATATCAGAACCTCCTGTAATGGAATCCGAACTTGCTAAAGGGTGGATTCGTGAAATTGCTCTCAAACAAAGTATTTTTGAAAATCATTTTAATCCTCGCTCTTATTTCACTCTCGAAAAAGAGAAAATTCTATGGCACAAAACCAATTTCTTGGGAAAAAGTTTTGTGATGGTTGTATTTCATATCCTTTGGAAATAATGTGAAAGACTGCATTATGAATTTCAGCACAAAAAAACGACTAAAATCTCTTACAGGCTCATTTACAGTAGATCAGGAAAAAGATACTGTAATGTTTTTGGAACCAATGCGTGTTTTGACATCCCAAGACACAAAAATGGATGATACTGTAAGAGGTGAGGACGATCTGGATCAAATAACTAAGGTACATTTCAAATATTAGATGCTTAATAGTAGCGCTGCTTGCTAAATGACGATTAGCGATTTTCTTCAAGCTCTCAACATTTAAAACGTAAGTCAAATGTCTTCGCAATATTTTTCTTCAGAACATCATTCTGCGGAATTATATCTTTACTATTTTGAAAATCATATTTCGAAATACGTCCATTGAACATATTTTGCCCATTACTACTCTAGTCATGATCCAAAAAGAATTCCAACCACGTCGATTCAACGTCATACACCCGCCAAATACTTTAACAAAAATATAACAGATGTATGCTCGATTCTGAACAGTTTTACTCAACTCACCTTCACGATTTTTTTAGAATTTGAAGAAAGAAGATGTAGGATCAGTACGCATATCAGAATCTCCTGTAATGGAGTCCGAATTGGCTAAACAGTGGATTCGTGAGGTTGTTCGCAAAATGCTATAAAAATTCCGTGCACTGTGTCCTTTTTTAATGCATGCTGTTTACCTGAGGAACAGAGGTGTTACATCGAAACGTTTTGAAATATTCAATTTTACTTTCATATGCAATTTGTCACACTGATAAGTTTAAATGTCAAACGAATTTTAGTTCAAAGAGATATTTAGTAAAGATGCACATTTCCGTAACATTCCTTAAATATGCAGTATGAAATTGGCTGAGACCACTTTTCCCACTAATATAGTTCTGCTATTTTACCACTGATGTAAGAATAATAATTCTAATTTTCTGGATAGCGTGTAATTCTAATTTTCTGGATAGAATAATAATTCTAATTTTCTGGATAGCATAATATATCCAGAAATGGGACATGTATAAAATGTAGAATGACCGGCTGCACATATTTAGTAATGTTCGTCAACGTAAAATAATCAATATCACGTATACAATTAAATTAGAGTAATACGAGAATAAAGTCAAAAGGGTTGCACGCTTCAGTTCGTTCGAAAGATTTACTTCATTTTTCCTAGCTTTTAGTTTATTATAGAATTCCCTTAGCCCTGAACTTATTGTACACTGAACTCAGGCGCTCTCCCTCAAATCCATGCGCACAAATTAAAGTTTTTTCTTCTACACTAACTGCTGTTTTCCAGAAGCGCATATTTTTGTTATGTTTGACGGTCAATTTCAATGATTTTGCCAATATACCAGCAAAAATATCGTCATAGGGATAAAGCCTCGTATACTGTATTGCATAATACATTTCGCGAATGGTCTGTGATGATAACAATACTGCACCAGCAGATATATAAGGTGGATAACGATTGAACGGATATGTTGCAATGGATACCTGCAAAATGAATACGTTCAAAAAGGAGTTTTTTCTGCTTTGCGCACTTTGAAATCCAAGCAAGATAAAGAAAAGATAAAATCGTTACATCATGAAGACCGTGAGTAAGACAATGGAGGTATAATTAATTAATGTATGTGAATTATATTCCTACCCTAAATGCTTCACAGCATAACATATGTTTTTAAAGCACGAGGAACAATCGATCTACTTTCTATGTTGTTCCCTCATTTAAAAAATGAAACTTTACTACAAATCCAAAATGAAGGAGATTTCTACACATAAACTGATATCATACGTCTCACTGGCAAATTAATTGTTGCCATTATTAGTAATTTGAATTTACCCGATGTTTGTGAAACCTGGTCCTAAATGGTCGCGTATCAAATTTCCAACCCGCATAAAGTCGGTCATTCATATCATATTTTTTTACTTCTGCTACTAGGTTTTGCACCAACACCAAATAATCATCATCGACAAAAAATGCATAGGGGACAGTATTCTGTTGACAATAATTGAATGAAAACTGCACCGCTGATAAAAACTGGAAAGAAATTGATAAATGTCGAGATGGAAATTATTGCTTCCACTTTAAATGCAATTAGAACATCCTTCTAGTTTAGCCTCTGGACTTCCGTATTCATCTCTCTTTCAGTCTTCTATTCATTTTTTACACTAACATTTCCTCTTATAGTAGTCTATATAATTTAAATGAATGGTGTACAATAATAGAGATAATTGTAGAATTCTTCAACCAAATTTAAATTGTTTTTTGAGATTGATATTATTAAAAGTATATAATTATCATAACAAAAGTACATAATAATCATCAATGGGAACCCCTTCCTGTCAATCATAAATCTGGTCCCTATTAAATCTTTTTACTCTCCAAAAGTTCTCAAAAGGAGCACAGATCTCATCAAGCTAGAAAAAGACCATTGCAAGTTCCATACAAATTTTAAAATGTAAGATCCAATGTTTTATCCACTGAAAATATAGCAAGATGTGCTATCGATCTCCTATGGAGATTGACGTCCTGTAATCCAGCTCTATTTATTCATAGTTCTCAAATGAACAATTTGAGTTTGAAAAATCAAATTAGTAAATTCAACTTGAAATTGGGTTTTTGTGGAAGTTATATATTAGAATGCTTCAAACACAAGTGAAGAAATTCAAAAATAACAAACTTTCAGTGTATTATTTCGATAGCTATCAATGTAATCACCAACTAGTATATCCTTGTGTAAATTAATTTCTTCTTGCAGTTGTTCATTTTCCTCACTTAAAGGTTTTCGGCCAATCACAAATATTGTCCTAATGGTGAATTCGGAATGATTAAGTACTGAGCCCCATGTGAGACGTATAGCTTGTCGTTCCTGAGAAATAAATTCTATATGTTTTTTTGTTGGAACAGTCAAGCAGCAATGTAGATATCTATTATATAAACGGTTGAGGACTAAACATCTTTGGGAGCTTTAACAAATTGTCTTACGTTTATGTATGATGTTGCATTTTAAAAAGTTATATTTTATTATGCTAGTAAAACAGCTCTCTTCAAAAAAAGACATGAATATTTGATGCATGAAAGAGTTATAAGGTTAATTTCTGAAATCTATGTTGGTAACATCCTATAAAGTTATTCTCGGAAAGTTTACAAAAAACTTACTAAAAAATGCAACGACGAAGATTTCACGATAATCAATAAAAATTTATCCATCTCTTTGATGATTTCGCATGCCGGAATATGAAATGGTTCATAGTAAGCCCAATCATTCTCGTAAAGATAAGATGGTGGCCGACCACTTAACTCTAGTAATACCTGCACAAAAAACAATGAACTCGAACATTGGTCATACGCATCGTTTTATAAAAAAACAATCTTCTTAATTAAAAAGAAAATTGTAATAAATAAAGAAACGATATCTAAACATGTTCTTAAATACAAAAAAGATTGATATTTCTTAAAAAAATGCTCTTAATTGAAATTTCTTCAGGAATGATCCTTCGTCTTTGATTTCAACTTTTCTTAAAATAAAAATGATCCCCAACACGTCCAGTGTATTAAAATTCACTTTGCTATGCTTCCAATTTTTTTAATATTTGAATTTATTTATCTGTGGCTGTATATTTGTAACGAAATATTTGAAAACTACAAAGTACCTGCTTCCGAACATTTATATATGGTGGCCATTTGAATTTTGAGAACGGTTTTTCGAAAAAATAATCAGTCCAACCTAGTGCCCATAAAAAAATAATCAATAGACAGGCTATACTTGCTCCAAACTTTTTCATAATTTTAGTAGATCTTGCTTTCCTGATTAACATTTGGACGATTTCAATGTTGATGTTACTACAACCTGGAAGAAGTTCGCATAAAATTCAAAAATTTGCCAAGGAAAATCATATTTAAAATACAGTTGATATTTTCTTCCATAATCTTTAAACAGTTCAATTCAACCTTTTCTTTCAAACGCAAAATTAAACCTTGAAATTTTGGAAATGAGAAAAATGACTAAAATTTTAACACACAATCAAATATGCGGAGGCTAACACCGATAAAATGTTTCCTATAAGCTCTCCTCATTGCGACACACTGTTTCACAAGAATTAAGGATGACCTTTTATTCGTGCTTAGCTGCAACCGCTTATACCCGTCTGTGTGTAATATGTTCAACTGACCAAATCTAAAATATTAATCATCTTACAATATATTGCACATAACTAATGTCAGAAATAAGCACAACAATAAATCTGATAATAAATACGAAAACGAACAGAAAAATAATTTAGCTAACATGACTAACGATGACGTCCACAGTCCCATTATTGAGACTAGAATGCCTATATATTAAACTGAAGGAGTGCCTAAAAATCGAAAATATAACCAGCTGGTAGATTAAAGTGAATAGTAAGTGAGCCTCCATAATAGATCCTCCCTGTGACAGTCGGGAATGTCTGGCATACGGGTTGAACCTCCAAAAGACTGCACAGATTTTCAGACAATTTGTGGTACAATCGACCAGTGATATATTTACGGAGTTGAGCATCCAATGTGTGGAAACAGGGTGGAATTGAATTAATGCTGATGCTAACAACTGCATATCAATTGATTATCTGGAAGTTTATTCGTTCTACGGGAACATGGAACTAACACTTCAATCTAAATTGAATTGGAAAATCCGATTTCCATAAAAACATGCGTATGAAAGGTAAATAAGTTCCTTGTAAAGTCGTAACTTTCGTGATTACTGTTAATGATTATTTATTCTAAATTATTGATGAGCCTTATATTAACTTTTACCTTTTTATACTCAGCCATCAGGCATTAAGTGGAGGAATTACAATAAAAAAGGAGTTCACATAAATATCCAGTCAATCACTGCGACATTGTTCTTGAGGCCAAGATACGTTTTCAGACAGTTCCTCAAATAAAGCAGTGATGGTAAGAACCAAGAAATGTATGCATATTCACTGTGAAATTTGTAGCGAAATCAAACTTCGTGGAGAATTTAGTTGAGCAAAATATTCATATTTGAGCACAAAAAAAAAGATAACACCGATATAATTTCATCCGATGGGAAGGTGTTCTGATTCAATAATCCCTTTTACTATCACTTTTTCTCCTTACATTAACCATCATTTTCTTTCCAAAATCTAAGACAAGTTCAGATATAGACAGAAATACATGAAACAGGTAGCATTTATCACAAATATCTATATTTGTATTTCTATCTATATCTGAACTTGTTTCATTCCATTCAGCACGAAGCAACCGTTGTAAACAATAACTTATAAGCTCAAAAAATTGAAGATCCTTAGGAATCTTTATCCCAAATTAATTTTACCGCGTGAACTCAGTAAATTTGTTTTCAACTGTATTAAGAAAATAACTACATCCACAGAGAATAAGGACAATAGAGAAAATCAAATTTAGGAAAACCTCGATGAAATTTAAAAAGCACTCCCAAATGGATGACTCCATAATCAGTGAAATCAATTCAAGCACATTGCATAACGCTCCCTCATATGACCGCCTATGAATACCATCATTAACCGTTCTGTTTCGAAATGTACGTCTGTCTATTGGGACTTAGTGACAAAGCAGTAGATCAATCAGTTGATAGGTGTAAGGACCGGTATAGGGTAAGGAATGCTCGATAAATTCAATATATGAGCAGGAGGCGTGAGCTGAAGTGATGATGCATTTGAACGGAGATAAAAATGTGTGATGCATTTATTATGTTTGGAAATCATTAGTCAAATTAAACAATAATTAAAATATCAAACTACAAGTCTAAAAGTAAAATCTCCGGAACGATTTTTATAAATTTCATTCCGAATATTAACCAAACAAATACTGATAAGGGACAGTGTATGTTGCAACACATGAAATACAAAAACATGCTTTATGTCTCTCGAGGCGACGGTTGGTTGGAGGCAATTTATTCATTATTTGAAAATAAAAGGGGGAGTTTGATCTGACCATAGCTATCGCTAAGGATTACGAAACATATTGCAAATATATCGGCTTAAGAGAAACCATTAATTGGAGTCAAAATCCTCTGGACAGAAAGTAAAAAAAGCATATGACATGGCACAGGCTATGAGCAATTCGATAAATCCATGTTTTTTTTTCTTTACTCGAAAACTCTATGCCATTCCGGAAAACGACAAACAATTGTAGTGCTAAATGATACAAATAAAACTTGAAAAAAATTCTTTGATTTCACACTTCTATCCCCTTCACTCGGTGCACTTTTCTCTAAAGTGATGGCTACTGTATGGCCTATTTACTCCTTGGGCTTCTAATGGATCAATCTCGCATCAATGATAAAAAATGTATAAAGTTTATTTAGCATATAGTTAACATAATACTGTTAGCACTAGTTCTTTTCTCCAGATTCTATAATTCTTCAAATTTAAAGGTTCTAATTTTCATATTCAGCAATCCTAGGAAGTTAATTGTAGCATTTCATTCATTGATTTCTTATTAAGAAGAAATAATAGAAGCCCAGTTGACTAAGTTCTAAGTTCTATAATCAACTAAGTTCTACAATTAACTAAGCAAACAAAGACAATCAGAAAATAGTTCTCAATTAACGCTTGACAGTCATGAAAAAAGTGTAAACATAACATGTAATCAGTCCAACTGTAAAAATGACTTAGTGCTACTTCGTATTCTTCAACTTCTTCATAAAATGTTTCATCATTTTAAAGCTCTTTTGATATGCTCTTAAAAACAGCGGTTGATTTTTCCAATTCATTATATTTTTTCTTTCACTGCCAATTTCGCCAACCAAGCAATTCTGAAAAGTGAATATTTCACACTCCAACAAACTTAAAATCCTCCAAATTCATTTTATAAAATTCAGAACTGTTAAAAGTCTTGAAAAAAATATTTCTGTCCTATTATCTTTATAAAGTCTACCTATTTTTACTTTTATGATTTCCATAATCATTCAAGCTATCAGTACTAAGCTGCCGATAACGTAACCACATATTAAATGAGACTCTAGGTTTTCCTGACGTCAGCTAGATGTAATAGTTTCTTCTCATGTTACAAGATCAGATGAAAGTGGAAGATTTAGAGAAGGAAAGGACTATTATGGGAAATAAATTCGGATTTTTTAAAGTACAGCAGTTAATTTTGTCCTAAAAATCTTTATGAAACCAGACCATTAAAAATGATGGTAAAAGAATTTCTTATATGGAATAAAACCAACCATTTGTGAGCACTTCAATCGAAGAAAGAAACTGCGTCCCATCAAAACCGCCCAGAAGATATATCTCATCACCTGAAGTTACTGCTGCCTTGACATTAGCACGTGGAATAGTGAGTGATGGACCTGAACGCCATACTCCAGTAGGACCGTCCAAGATTTCTACTGAATTCAACGAGTGCATGCCGTCATGACCGCCGATAACAAACAATGAATCTAGGAAGTGTATTCAATTAACACCCAATTAAAAACAAAAGCAAATATTCATATCATATCATGCTATCAAATGTACAACGACCTAATGCATTTATACAAAAGTAGTAGAATTTAACAAGCGGCAAAAATGTGAAAGTTTTGTTTTCGAGAACGTAACTGAAAATTTTTTTAACAAACCTTTTACCACCGCAACAGCACATCCACGTCTCGCTATTTTCAGAGGAGCTAGTTTTTGCCATTTTCCCGTCTTTGGATAGTAAGCATCAACTGAGTCAAGACATTTCCAACCATTGCATCCTCCACATACAATCACGAGGCCATGCCATGAAGTACAACCGGCCTACCAAAAGATTTTAATAGGAATATATAAAAGAACCTACTGCTATGAAAGTAAAGAACATTACCTGAAAACGTGCTGTTCGCAGCGGAGCTATTGAAGTCCATTCATTTAATTCGGGATTATACCTCTCGCATTCATCCAAAACACTCTGCTCACAAGAACCCCCAATACAGTAGATTAATCCATCCAGAGCAGCACAACATGAAACAAAAAAACTTTATATTCAGAATCTACAACTTCGAACAAATTTTGAAATCAGCAAGGAAAAGCACAAAAATAGAAGTCGTGCTAATAATAAAGCTGAAATACCGACATGAAAAAACCAACCCGCCCGAATGATCTATTTTCTATTATCATATATGAATGAGCTTCTGAAGCAATAAACATTTCACTTAGTGTCAGAACTCAATATGTTTGCTTGAAATATTTTCAATACAATTTTCTCGACCTTATTCATCTAATGAATGTAAAAAGAACCATTATGACTGCGTCCGTGATTTAACGATTTTACCAGTGACCACTTCTCGATTTCTGAATCGTAACATTCCACTGTTTTCAAATCCACACTTCCGCTACTACCTTACCAATGAAATAATTGCTAACAAGCTCAAATAAACGATGACTATGAAGTATATTACAAAACTTTTCCTAATAAGAAGAACTACAAACAAAATCCTATGAAGAGCTAGGAAAAAATTCAACTGAATTTCTGTTCGAAAACTGCTTACTTAATATATTAAACTAGAGCAAGAAAGCACCAGCAACAGAGTAAACTTTGTTTCCCACAACAGCTGCATCGAAACGACCTCGGCACTGTGCCATGTCGCTTAAACGACGCCAACTACCTTTTAATAAACTATATTCTTCCACTGATTCCAAACATTTGCCACGGTCATAACCACCTGTAAAATAAATATCACTATTTTATAATTTCTTGTTATATAATTCTAGCAAAAAATTAAACTTCACCGATAGCATTGATGCATATATATGTGAATATGTGGAGTAACGCTTACCACAAACGATGATTTTCCCGTTGACGAATGCACCTCCAACGGAACATCTTGGACTTTCCATCTGTGGCAGTAGGATACGTGAGTTGCTCTCTGATGATGTCAACCTATAACGAAAAGCTGACATCACACCACAAACAAATGCACGCCACTTCAGTGAAATTAGAATATTGTATCTGCGAGCTTCCCCTTTGCATAAAAACTAATATAAATAATCAATACTGAAGTTATTAGTTCAAAATCTTCGCGAATAAAACTCGAATTCAAACCTTACAACTGCTTTTTCCCCCATTTCCCTTGGTTCTGTTGTTTCAACAGTTGATGAGGGTTTAACAATCTGTGAAATCATACGAGGTTTTATAACATTTTCAGCTTCAGAAAGCTGAATACTGAGCGCAAACAAACACCGGTGCAACACTGCCAGCGTGATCCAAAAGTCTTCTTGAAATAAATAATGTAAGAATGGTAAACAAGAATATTCTACCTCATACGTAACAATCCCATCAACATTAAAGTGCAAAAACATTCTGGTTGATTATCTGCAAAAATATCCTCCCCACATAATCTTTATGCCTAAGTATATCTTTATCTTCTCTTCTTACCGGCTGTTCGGTGCACAGCGATCAGTTTGTAAGATTCATTATCAGGTTCAGTGTTTGAACTCAGTGAACTGTTACTATCCGTTGACGATAGTTTTGCGTTGCTTAAACCTGAATTCAGATGCACTTGTGTAGCACCTGTGATATGATGAGCAGGAGTCTGGACCTCCAACACATTGCTGAAAAATAGTTAAGATCTTATGCTGTCTTCTTCGAAAATTACTCATAGTGAATATCTTAAGTAACCTCTATTTCTCAATACTTGATCAAATATAAGTATTTTTTGAAAAAAAATTTTTTAAAGCTACCTTCCACTGTATGTGCGTGGTAAGTAGCCACCCGTACACTTATAATCCTGGATTATGTCAGATGCTCCCATACAACTGTGGTCATCCATTTCTAAACAATCTTGTAATCTGGCATCTGTCTCGGTGTATAACATATGCGTCTGCAAGTTAATTTAAACTGAAACATTGCAAACGATAAACTTTAAATTACTTTCGTTTTTTTTTCTTGGCTCCAAAATACCTTTTCCACCAGTTGTTCAATCCATTGTTCAACGCGATCATTAGCATGAGGTAAAGATTGGAAGTACTGCACAACACGCAAGGCGATATCCTCGCCACAGCAGAATCGCTTGGTATCATCAGTGTTCAAAATCAAACGAACCTGCAAAGCTTTTAAAAAAGTATTTTATAATTGAAGCTAAGTAAACTAATCTTCCTTGTTCAACGATTTCACTAATACCTTAATAAGAGGCAAATGAGTGAATTCTGGACTTTCATCAACAATTTGTGCGAAATTTTTAGCAATGAAATTATCAACTTGCTCCACAAGTACATCATCGTTAAGATTAGCTTGACGTCGAATTCCTGAAATTCTCATTATTTGAAGAAATAGTTATTTAAAAAAATCATAATTTTCAGAATATGTGGTTCTCTCAAAAAAAAAAAAAACATATAATAGCTTACCGATGCAATCCATGACGTTAAGGTATTCGATAAGATAACGAGCACAAGCTTTGGCAACTGGCGTTACTTGAAGAGCGCAAGCTGTTTTATACAGTTCGCCAACTTTTTTGCTGCTTATTTCCAAACTGGAAAATATTTTGCTGAAGTTACGTCAAATATAGCTAAAAATTTAACATAGTATGAAAATAATTGTCGAGAAGGCGAAAATATGCACTGGATCAACAGGTATATTTATTGAATACCTAATCGAAAGCTTACTGAGAAGAGTAGGCATAATTTACAATAGATTCGAAACAATCATAATCGGCTTCAGCAAATTCGTAATAAGAAAATGGCTGTGATGTTATTGATGAGGTATGAGCTGTTGTTAACGGTGGAGAAACGGTATCTGCTGTTGACAGCATCGTTGTACTCAAGCGTTCTGTAATTGTATTGATAGAAGATTAGAATTTATTGGAGAAAAATATTATTGCAAGTGAGCCGAAACCTTAACAACAGTTAAGTAATCCTTATCGCAATTTTCATTTTTTTTTTTCATCTTTTCAATACTAAGATTTTCATTTCGAAACTTTCAATCTTCGCGAACGTGCACACTGGAAAGACTGCAATGACAGATAAGACGTAAATTGCATATTATTAGAAAAAATTACTTGATGATCGGCCTGCATTTTCGCGTCTGACAAACATATCCATAAGTGCAGGCGAACAAGCAGCAAGAACAATCTTAAAAGTTTAATCATAAGTTCAAAATGTGATAAAAGTTTCATCTAAGCATCATAACATGCTTTTTATTGAATTAAACTGGAGAAACATTCAAAACGATGAAAGAGAAGAAATGGCGTAAGTGTGACCTTATGAGCAAGAATCTCCTTTTCGTGCACAAAAAAAACAACATCACAAAGTTCACGATTTCGCCGAAAGGTGTTCAAGTGGGAAAGCAGCGTGTCCTGCAACCAACAGTTGTTATGGATAGCTTTTTCCTTCATTCTCCTTTTTATAAATGCATTGCTGCTCTTTGTTACATTAATAAAAATGTGACCAGAGCAGAAATACATCATTTAATTTATAATAATGATACAATAACAAAGAATGCATGTAATTCACCTGCATGGACTTATCATACATTTTCAATGTAATATCTTCATTATGAATAGTCATCGACATGTCTGATTCACTAGTTTGTAATGATGTGCTTCGTATTGGTATTTTTGGTTCCTAAATGTGATAGTTCAGATTGAATGAATAAAGAAGATGAAAATAACTCCACAACAAACTATACTTATCAGGGATTTTATTCGAAAGTGTCCAAAGTAAAGCAGTCAAAATTTAAACAACAACTCATATACTTAAGTTTTGAAGAACGCTAACACTTTCGCTAACACTTTGAAGAAGTGCAGCAAAAACTCACCAAAAAAAGACTATTTTTATGAACATCAACACCATCATTATCTTCATTATCATCATCGTCATCATCATCATCGCCATTGATATCATTATCATTTTTGCGTAAGAAAATATGAATATCATTAGTCAGTGGAGAAAAGCGGTTATTCTCAACTGGACAGTGACGAAAGTTAGTCGACTGATAAATCTCATCCATTTGAAAGATTCTTCCTATCGTCCTATAAATGAATGAAACGATTTTTATCAGATTTGTTTGATGTTTCCAGTAAACACTAAATGAATGTATTCTCTTAATAACAAGACGATATAACCGATATGAATAAATGATCGGAGGTCAAAGATCGGTCAGCTAATACTCGTACTATCTTTTGCAGCCGGATGGTAATAAATCCGGTTGCTGGAGAGATTACAGATATAAAATGATTTTTTTGCTGAAAATAGCAAGAAGATGAAATATAATAAAAAAAATAAGCTTCGCTGTATACCGAAGTAAGATTAAGAAGGAAATGAAATCTTTGCAAGGGATCTGATCATTCTCATATATCGACAACTTTTTCATATTTAAATTGAATATGAAATAAAAGAATAGGGAAGGATTAGTTATTAATATTATGCGACATAAGAAGTTTGAAAGTGAGATAAAGTTGAATGAAGAAAATTAGTTGAAAGAGAGGAAAAGAATAAGAAATCAATGATTGAATGAAAGAGAAATTGAATTAGTGAGAGTAACGAAGGGAAGTGAAAGGTTTCATATTGGCAAATGTTTGCTGTCATTACACACCCATTTCAACCCATTCCCTCACTTTTTAATCAGATGTTGAGAGATTGAAAGAGGTAAAGAGAGGAGAGGGAAAGAGAGTGACATCATTTCTTATTCTCTACTTTTTTCCTTTAAATAAAAATCTTATTATATCTATATAAATTAGTTATTCATATTGAAACTTTCCATTAAATCAGTAATTATGGAATGATAAAAACTTTTTGAAGTATGAATGTTATAACTTTTCTGAGACGAAATTGCGCTCAAAAATAAAAACGTTAATTGTTAACTTAGAACGATCGGTCAAAGATTAAATGTAAATGAATTTCCCATCGATGCATTTCATAAGAACAGTCATCAAACAATAAATTCGTGCTATTTCACTCTTCTCTTTTCGTCTACCAAAAAACATTGCTTGATTTATTTCACTGATTAGACGCTCATTAAACATGAAAGATTTGATTTGAATATTATCATTTTAATGTTTCTTTGCATATGTCATTCAGATATTTAATTCATTGATAATGCAAGCATAAACGCTTCTGAGAGATGCCAAATCATACTTTGTTAAAAGCAATCCTAACTATAACATTTCAAATTTATGTTTGTAGAACTTCAAGTTGCGGCAAATGATGAAAGTTGAAGATGGAATCTATTGGATTATAACGATTACTTACCAAAAAGGTTAAAAATAATGAATCAATCGATTGAACCTTTAAGAAAACAACGTTGTGAAATTCTCTGCGACAAATAGATAATATTTTATGTTTGATCTTTAGAAGTTTTGAAAAAACTGGTATGTTTACATTCTGATTTGAAATGAAATTTATTAATATTTATATGACAAAAAGAGAAAACAAAAAGAGGCTCAAATTGAGTACTGTATTACTATAAGACTTAGAAATGTAAAATATCTAAACACAGAATAGAATCAGTGTTTTGAAAAGGGACGGGTAGAAGCGGATGGTAAAAATTGAAAACTTCCAAGACTGGTGGAGACTCAATAAATTTAAGTAGAAAATCAATAATTTACTAAGAACCTCACAGAAATTTGTAAATCCAATGAATGATAAGTTGAGCTATTATTGAATAACAGAAATGCCAATTTGTAAAGATTCCCATTCCCGTAGCTTTTTCCCGAGCGAGGCTATCTTCGATACATTCTTAAATCGACAACACTCGAAAGTTCAATTTCGTGCATTCAATTAAATAGTAGCTTTCAATCCGATCACATAAAAAGAAATAATTTTTATCACATAAAAAAGAAATTAGCCAAAATTAGTTAGAGAATCTTATCTGTCTGTCTGGCTAGGAAGCATTATCATTCAATTTCATTTAATGAAATTAAAATTTTGTTAAGCCCGTAGAGAAATGAGATAACTTGTGGCTTCAATAAAATTCACAACATAAAAGAATGATAGAGTTTTTTCGCTACCAAAAAACAAAAGTGAATAAATGAGACAATAGTGAGTAGGCAAACAATAAACTTTTTCAAGTTTACATTGAAAAATATTTCTTTTCTCTAACAGACTGTCTGTAATCATTTCTAATATCTTTTTCGGTTTCTTTTTCTTTGAAGCGAAAGAATCGAAGAAATCACTATAATTCATGACTCTTACATAGACCAAAAAATTGAAACATTTGCTGAATTGCGCCTGGATTACCCAATTTGAATGATGTTGATACTGGCTGTGATGCATTTGGTCGAGATGGTTTTGGGCCAAATCTAAAAAAAGAACTGCAATATTTAGATTACTGTAATCAGTGTACAAAATGCGCAAATTGTCATATCACTGCTTTCCCCTCCACCTTATGTCACAAGTTATGATTTAACGCCGACTATAATAATATAAAGTTTTTCAGTACACATTTCCGTCCTATTTTTATGCATTTTTAGCGCTAGAATATTGTATAAATTTCCAGTCTGAGCATATTTCATACTAATCACTGATAAATCATTCAAAAGTTATGAATAAGAAAATATTACTGTGCAGAGTATTTATTGAAATGAAATCCTTCTAAGCCCGAGAAACTAAGATAGCTTATTAATTTAATAAAATTCACAACATAAAATATACCGCTGAAATTTAAGTCTGGAATTACTAGCACCATTCTGGGTGTCATGTTGCATACCAATTGTCAATGAATCTTCATCTCGACTTAATACAAAAGCTGGTCCATCGGTGCTTGTTGCAATCTCATAAACTTGCTTTTCATGAGATGGTAAAGCTGCTTGCGCTATTGATAAGCCGTCCTTAATATTATAATACATTGCTGTCAGTTTCAAAAAAATATAATTTACAGGTGCAAGTCACGTATTGTTGTTCTTTAGTACTTTTTTCCACTAATTTATATAATTCATCAATTTTAGAAAGTTCTAACAACGAGGAGTATTTATTAGGCATTATCGTTATTATCACAAAAAATAAATCAATGGTCCGATACACTTTGATTTTATTTGCCAATCATAAAAATTATCAAAAAAAGCTATTTAGCGCTAGCAGCAATTATCTTTAATTGTATATTAAATACGATAATGGAATTTAAAAGCTTTTGCTATCAAACAGAACCATATGCACCTGAATATTTT
Organism: Cercopithifilaria johnstoni; assembly: GCA_916381525.1. Lineage (NCBI taxonomy): Eukaryota > Metazoa > Nematoda > Chromadorea > Rhabditida > Onchocercidae > Cercopithifilaria > Cercopithifilaria johnstoni. The sequence continues at coordinate 49,665 of CAKAEH010001499.1, forward strand.
GCAAGAGATCGGATACCCCTCCTAATATCCCTTGTCTGCTTGCATGTTTCGATTTATCAAAATTTTCATCGTAAACATCATAATAATCAATAGCGACGTCTTCCTTAACCGCTGAGAAAGTTGTAGACTTAATGGAAGATGCAGTAGTATTTGTCAATGGTTTTGATACTGATAATTGCGGTACCTTCTCTGTTACAAACGCTGTTTTCGTATTTGTATTAGCGGTTAGCTTCTAAAAAATAAATATTTTTCATGAAACAGTGTTTGCGATAATTGCAGTGGTAATAAATGAAAACATGTTAACTTGAAAATAAATTTTTTTGACGAACTTATTCTTGATAAAAATTGAAGCCAAATTAAAAATAAATTTCACTAAACGTATCACCACTGCTTTGTTAGAATCAAATGATAAAAAGTCTTCATAAATATTATGATTCCAGTTTAAAAGTGAATTTGACTAAAAAAAAATCTCCAATTTGATAAATTTTAATGTTTGATTTTCTTTTATCATTTGATTCTAACAAAGCAGTGATGATACGTTCGTTGAAAAAAACGCTAAATGGTAGTTCATTATTTCAAATATTTAGACGAATCATACCTTTTGGAAGAAAGGGCTTTCTGTACAATTAATAATGATTTCGGCCAAAATGATAATTCATGAATTTATTAATCTGACCAAAGGGCTAATTTGCATATTCTTAAGTTTATAGAATGATTGGTATGATCTTTGTAACTGACTTAATAAAATGTTTACTTGCTTACCCTTGAACTTCGCACAGTTTTTTGCTCATTCTCGAATTGCGGAATTGAAGTTTTGGGAAATGTTTGCATGTGATTGATGCTACTAGAAGACTTCGAGCGCAGATTATCTAGACGATCCTGTTTCATGAACATCGGATCAACTTGCTGAAAATGTTTGCCTCTTCACGACTCAAATATGCCAAAACAAGTTTTACTTGTTTTTTATTATATTCATTAATAAATAAGGAAATAAACAACTATATATTTTTTTATAAATTTTTTACTTTGTTTGTAACTTTGCAGTAATTACTGTACGTATAATTTTTAATCCAAAATTTTACTTCAAGACTCAATTTTTTATAAAACCTGAAAACTAACAATAGAATCAAAACGGCTACGAGTCCATTGCCATGGAATTTGACGTCGAGCTCTTGAGGAAGTACTATGCTGTATATTACTCTTACCCCGAATATCCACGGGACACAACTGAAGCCACCATCGTAAGTCACTGAAAATGAAATAATAGTGAGCTATGCTTACAAAACATCAACAATTCGAGATGTTATTAGCAGATTATTAAACTAAATTTTTAGTCAATTAGAAATGTATGAAAAAAATCGTAGTAACTAATTATGAGAAATAATATTAGTATAATAATTGAAGATGAGAGGATGAATGCGACAGCATGTCATTTAACCTTTAACTTAAAACTTTAGCCTTAAACGGCAGTCCTTTTAACTCAAGTTGCAGTGCTTACTTTATTTCATCCTTATATGATTAACGATCTTTTCGGGTTCAAAAGTTTATGTTAGAATTTCAGCGTACACGTGTGTGTGTCGAGACCCTAAGCAAAACATCTGACGAATTATACAAATATCTCTCTTTATTTCAATAGTACTATAATATTTGAAACATGAAAATGAAACAAACTTATCATCGAGTACAGCTTGCCATTTGCGTATAATTTGTGCACCAGTAAAGAATGTTGATGACTGATGGTGCTCATTTAAAAATTTGGTATCAATGCAATCATCTATTCGAATTTTGATTGATTTACTACTACAACAAAGTAGTTGCCATACACTGAATTTTTCGGAATGTTCTTCAATAATTCTGACACCCGCTGTATACTGCAAGCTACTGCTTGTAATACAACACCAAAGAGGTCAAACTTGATTTAAAAGATAGCCGTATGAAGGGGATTTGATTTGTGCTATAGTTGAAGTAATGTTAACTGCTTATGCTATGATAAATGATCAAAAGCTTGAATGGGAGAGATGTTTTATTGATTTTAGTTATTAGTAATGACTCATAAATTTAGACTTATTTAACGACCCCTATTGCAAAACTTTATGAAAAAATGACAATTGTATTGTGTAAATGAAGAAAATGCAAGAAATTTTGTTAGTGATATATGACTAGATGATAGTAAATTATCCTTTGCTCCCATTTTAACTTCATCATTATCTTATCATTAACATAGATTGGGTGAAAATGATAAGAGAAAGGCATTTCCTAATGTTTGTATCTGGACGATGGATTATTTTCTTGGAATTTCTTGAAATAGCTGATAGAACTGAGTGAACTTAGCTATTTTTCCCGAATACTAATTAAAGATTAATTCTATTCTCGATAGTAATCTTCTAGGAGTAATGCAAATTCGGTCTTCTAGAAGCGCTGTCATCTGAAAATACACTGCATTGGATGATCGAATAATTCTACTGTTATTGGACTCAAGAATTCTTACCTGATCGCTTCCGCAGCTTAAATATATGTCATCTAATGAGGATGACGCGCTATCCGATATCCTACACGTTTCATTCATCTGCTGCAAAAACAAACTAATCAAGATTTGAATCGAGAATTATATCCTATTATAAATTATAATTTCAAATACTTCAATATATTACTGGCCCAAATGTAATGTTATTTGATTGATATCGGCTAACTCATCCATGTGCCTATTTTAAATTATAAAAGTTATTTCGAGAAACGAATGAATTGGAAAGAACAGACCATATGAATATTATCGAACGCTGAACATGTAAATTTGTAATAACGTTCTTTGCCAACGAATGCAGTGTTGAAAGTTGATAAATAAAAACCTTCAGAACACTGGAAAGTTGTTGATACATAAGGACGGACTGTTTCAAACAGTAAACTAATGCAAACTGCCGTTTGCCAGATCGTTTCTTTACTGGAAATTAGATACAACATTTCATATCTTTTTGATAGTTAAGTGAAAATAACTTTCATTTGAAATCTGATTTCATAATTCAAGCTAAAGTCTTCATAACGAAAGACTGAAGTTTCAGACTGACTAAATCCGAAATTATCTACATCGAGAATATTCAAATTGTGATAAAGTTATCATCATTGATAAATCAACCTCCTCATTTTTGATAGAAAAAAATTGAGCCAACAATTAATTATTTCAACACACAAAATTTCTTAATTGAGCGAATTTCATTGCATCATCACGTTCTAAAATTAAATATGCATGAAAACAAAGCTGAAATAATTTTGAAAATATGCTATGAATTTTTGTTGACATTCTCAAGTACGATCAAAATTTTAGTTCCAAAACTGAGAGAATAAAATTTTGCCCCATATGAAGCACAACAATGACAACAACAACAGCAATAACAGCAGCAACAACATCAACAACAACAACAACAATGATAATAGTAATTAATAATAATAAATAAAACATCATCACTGACCATAGTGTCCGCATCTTTGCTTCTTTTTTTCTTCTTTAATTAAACTCAAAAGAAACCAATATTTTTCTTTTAAATTCATCCTTTCTCTCTCACAAGCCTTAA